>OY992877.1:130574121-130789121 GCA_963921405.1 Cepaea hortensis
CATGGGATAACTAAGGATAGGAGGACGTAGAGAGAGTTGATGAATGCATATACCCCTGTGCGGATAAAGAGTGAAAGAAGACGAAGACGAAGAAGAAGAAGAATACATCATCTATCAGTACGTCCTACACATTAAATTTGCTTTGTCCTTTTAAATATTGAGCACAACCCACTACTGGCAACGCCGATCACATTCTGGTATGAACCTAAGGCCTATCCACGTCAATATGGAAGCACTATACTCGAGTTTCGCCCTCATTTGAGCTCTTCAGTAGTGCATATCCCTGACCGGATCCGGAAACAGTCCCGGATCACGTGTGTGAAGCGGGTGTGTAACCACGCGGCACACACTGGACACACCAAATTATCACAACAGAACATCACAACGCTACCCATCGTAGGCTATGCTCAAGATTGCCCAATCGCCGTGACCGACGTCCGTCAATCGATGGGACCCGAACGATCAGGACTTCTCACTGGCAAGGAACACCAGGCCTCCTAAATCCAGTGAGCAATAATCAATTGATTATGTGGTTGCTTCGGGATTTGAAATTTAAATATTGAGCACAACCCACTACTGGCAACGCCGATCACATTCTGGTATGAACCTAAGGCCTATCCACGTCAATATGGAAGCACTATACTCGAGTTTCGCCCTCATTTGAGCTCTTCAGTAGTGCATATCCCTGACCGGATCCGGAAACAGTCCCGGATCACGTGTGTGAAGCGGGTGTGTAACCACGCGGCACACACTGGACACACCAAATTATCACAACAGAACATCACAACGCTACCCATCGTAGGCTATGCTCAAGATTGCCCAATCGCCGTGACCGACGTCCGTCAATCGATGGGACCCGAACGATCAGGACTTCTCACTGGCAAGGAACACCAGGCCTCCTAAATCCAGTGAGCAATAATCAATTGATTATGTGGTTGCTTCGGGATTTGAAATTTAAATATTGAGCACAACCCACTACTGGCAACGCCGATCACATTCTGGTATGAACCTAAGGCCTATCCACGTCAATATGGAAGCACTATACTCGAGTTTCGCCCTCATTTGAGCTCTTCAGTAGTGCATATCCCTGACCGGATCCGGAAACAGTCCCGGATCACGTGTGTGAAGCGGGTGTGTAACCACGCGGCACACACTGGACACACCAAATTATCACAACAGAACATCACAACGCTACCCATCGTAGGCTATGCTCAAGATTGCCCAATCGCCGTGACCGACGTCCGTCAATCGATGGGACCCGAACGATCAGGACTTCTCACTGGCAAGGAACACCAGGCCTCCTAAATCCAGTGAGCAATAATCAATTGATTATGTGGTTGCTTCGGGATTTGAAATTTAAATATTGAGCACAACCCACTACTGGCAACGCCGATCACATTCTGGTATGAACCTAAGGCCTATCCACGTCAATATGGAAGCACTATACTCGAGTTTCGCCCTCATTTGAGCTCTTCAGTAGTGCATATCCCTGACCGGATCCGGAAACAGTCCCGGATCACGTGTGTGAAGCGGGTGTGTAACCACGCGGCACACACTGGACACACCAAATTATCACAACAGAACATCACAACGCTACCCATCGTAGGCTATGCTCAAGATTGCCCAATCGCCGTGACCGACGTCCGTCAATCGATGGGACCCGAACGATCAGGACTTCTCACTGGCAAGGAACACCAGGCCTCCTAAATCCAGTGAGCAATAATCAATTGATTATGTGGTTGCTTCGGGATTTGAAATTTAAATATTGAGCACAACCCACTACTGGCAACGCCGATCACATTCTGGTATGAACCTAAGGCCTATCCACGTCAATATGGAAGCACTATACTCGAGTTTCGCCCTCATTTGAGCTCTTCAGTAGTGCATATCCCTGACCGGATCCGGAAACAGTCCCGGATCACGTGTGTGAAGCGGGTGTGTAACCACGCGGCACACACTGGACACACCAAATTATCACAACAGAACATCACAACGCTACCCATCGTAGGCTATGCTCAAGATTGCCCAATCGCCGTGACCGACGTCCGTCAATCGATGGGACCCGAACGATCAGGACTTCTCACTGGCAAGGAACACCAGGCCTCCTAAATCCAGTGAGCAATAATCAATTGATTATGTGGTTGCTTCGGGATTTGAAATTTAAATATTGAGCACAACCCACTACTGGCAACGCCGATCACATTCTGGTATGAACCTAAGGCCTATCCACGTCAATATGGAAGCACTATACTCGAGTTTCGCCCTCATTTGAGCTCTTCAGTAGTGCATATCCCTGACCGGATCCGGAAACAGTCCCGGATCACGTGTGTGAAGCGGGTGTGTAACCACGCGGCACACACTGGACACACCAAATTATCACAACAGAACATCACAACGCTACCCATCGTAGGCTATGCTCAAGATTGCCCAATCGCCGTGACCGACGTCCGTCAATCGATGGGACCCGAACGATCAGGACTTCTCACTGGCAAGGAACACCAGGCCTCCTAAATCCAGTGAGCAATAATCAATTGATTATGTGGTTGCTTCGGGATTTGAAATTTAAATATTGAGCACAACCCACTACTGGCAACGCCGATCACATTCTGGTATGAACCTAAGGCCTATCCACGTCAATATGGAAGCACTATACTCGAGTTTCGCCCTCATTTGAGCTCTTCAGTAGTGCATATCCCTGACCGGATCCGGAAACAGTCCCGGATCACGTGTGTGAAGCGGGTGTGTAACCACGCGGCACACACTGGACACACCAAATTATCACAACAGAACATCACAACGCTACCCATCGTAGGCTATGCTCAAGATTGCCCAATCGCCGTGACCGACGTCCGTCAATCGATGGGACCCGAACGATCAGGACTTCTCACTGGCAAGGAACACCAGGCCTCCTAAATCCAGTGAGCAATAATCAATTGATTATGTGGTTGCTTCGGGATTTGAAATTTAAATATTGAGCACAACCCACTACTGGCAACGCCGATCACATTCTGGTATGAACCTAAGGCCTATCCACGTCAATATGGAAGCACTATACTCGAGTTTCGCCCTCATTTGAGCTCTTCAGTAGTGCATATCCCTGACCGGATCCGGAAACAGTCCCGGATCACGTGTGTGAAGCGGGTGTGTAACCACGCGGCACACACTGGACACACCAAATTATCACAACAGAACATCACAACGCTACCCATCGTAGGCTATGCTCAAGATTGCCCAATCGCCGTGACCGACGTCCGTCAATCGATGGGACCCGAACGATCAGGACTTCTCACTGGCAAGGAACACCAGGCCTCCTAAATCCAGTGAGCAATAATCAATTGATTATGTGGTTGCTTCGGGATTTGAAATTTAAATATTGAGCACAACCCACTACTGGCAACGCCGATCACATTCTGGTATGAACCTAAGGCCTATCCACGTCAATATGGAAGCACTATACTCGGGTTCGCCCTCATTTGAGCTCTTCAGTAGTGCATATCCCTGACCGGATCCGGAAACAGTCCCGGATCACGTGTGTGAAGCGGGTGTGTAACCACGCGGCACACACTGGACACACCAAATTATCACAACAGAACATCACAACGCTACCCATCGTAGGCTATGCTCAAGATTGCCCAATCGCCGTGACCGACGTCCGTCAATCGATGGGACCCGAACGATCAGGACTTCTCACTGGCAAGGAACACCAGGCCTCCTAAATCCAATGAGCAATAATCAATTGATTATGTGGTTGCTTCGGGATTTGAAATTTAAATATTGAGCACAACCCACTACTGGCAACGCCGATCACATTCTGGTATGAACCTAAGGCCTATCCACGTCAATATGGAAGCACTATACTCGAGTTTCGCCCTCATTTGAGCTCTTCAGTAGTGCATATCCCTGACCGGATCCGGAAACAGTCCCGGATCACGTGTGTGAAGCGGGTGTGTAACCACGCGGCACACACTGGACACACCAAATTATCACAACAGAACATCACAACGCTACCCATCGTAGGCTATGCTCAAGATTGCCCAATCGCCGTGACCGACGTCCGTCAATCGATGGGACCCGAACGATCAGGACTTCTCACTGGCAAGGAACACCAGGCCTCCTAAATCCAGTGAGCAATAATCAATTGATTATGTGGTTGCTTCGGGATTTGAAATTTAAATATTGAGCACAACCCACTACTGGCAACGCCGATCACATTCTGGTATGAACCTAAGGCCTATCCACGTCAATATGGAAGCACTATACTCGAGTTTCGCCCTCATTTGAGCTCTTCAGTAGTGCATATCCCTGACCGGATCCGGAAACAGTCCCGGATCACGTGTGTGAAGCGGGTGTGTAACCACGCGGCACACACTGGACACACCAAATTATCACAACAGAACATCACAACGCTACCCATCGTAGGCTATGCTCAAGATTGCCCAATCGCCGTGACCGACGTCCGTCAATCGATGGGACCCGAACGATCAGGACTTCTCACTGGCAAGGAACACCAGGCCTCCTAAATCCAGTGAGCAATAATCAATTGATTATGTGGTTGCTTCGGGATTTGAAATTTAAATATTGAGCACAACCCACTACTGGCAACGCCGATCACATTCTGGTATGAACCTAAGGCCTATCCACGTCAATATGGAAGCACTATACTCGAGTTTCGCCCTCATTTGAGCTCTTCAGTAGTGCATATCCCTGACCGGATCCGGAAACAGTCCCGGATCACGTGTGTGAAGCGGGTGTGTAACCACGTGGCACACACTGGACACACCAAATGTATAGCCTACGATGGGTAGCGTTGTGATGTTCTGTTGTGATAATTTGGTGTGTCCAGTGTGTGCCGCGTGGTTACACACCCGCTTCACACACGTGATCCGGGACTGTTTCCGGATCCGGTCAGGGATATGCACTACTGAAGAGCTCAAATGAGGGCGAAACTCGAGTATAGTGCTTCCATATTGACGTGGATAGGCCTTAGGTTCATACCAGAATGTGATCGGCGTTGCCAGTAGTGGGTTGTGCTCAATATTTAAATTTCAAATCCCGAAGCAACCACATAATCAATTGATTATTGCTCACTGGATTTAGGAGGCCTGGTGTTCCTTGCCAGTGAGAAGTCCTGATCGTTCGGGTCCCATCGATTGACGGACGTCGGTCACGGCGATTGGGCAATCTTGAGCATAGCCTACGATGGGTAGCGTTGTGATGTTCTGTTGTGATAATTTGGTGTGTCCAGTGTGTGCCGCGTGGTTACACACCCGCTTCACACACGTGATCCGGGACTGTTTCCGGATCCGGTCAGGGATATGCACTACTGAAGAGCTCAAATGAGGGCGAAACTCGAGTATAGTGCTTCCATATTGACGTGGATAGGCCTTAGGTTCATACCAGAATGTGATCGGCGTTGCCAGTAGTGGGTTGTGCTCAATATTTAAATTTCAAATCCCGAAGCAACCACATAATCAATTGATTATTGCTCACTGGATTTAGGAGGCCTGGTGTTCCTTGCCAGTGAGAAGTCCTGATCGTTCGGGTCCCATCGATTGACGGACGTCGGTCACGGCGATTGGGCAATCTTGAGCATAGCCTACGATGGGTAGCGTTGTGATGTTCTGTTGTGATAATTTGGTGTGTCCAGTGTGTGCCGCGTGGTTACACACCCGCTTCACACACGTGATCCGGGACTGTTTCCGGATCCGGTCAGGGATATGCACTACTGAAGAGCTCAAATGAGGGCGAAACTCGAGTATAGTGCTTCCATATTGACGTGGATAGGCCTTAGGTTCATACCAGAATGTGATCGGCGTTGCCAGTAGTGGGTTGTGCTCAATATTTAAATTTCAAATCCCGAAGCAACCACATAATCAATTGATTATTGCTCACTGGATTTAGGAGGCCTGGTGTTCCTTGCCAGTGAGAAGTCCTGATCGTTCGGGTCCCATCGATTGACGGACGTCGGTCACGGCGATTGGGCAATCTTGAGCATAGCCTACGATGGGTAGCGTTGTGATGTTCTGTTGTGATAATTTGGTGTGTCCAGTGTGTGCCGCGTGGTTACACACCCGCTTCACACACGTGATCCGGGACTGTTTCCGGATCCGGTCAGGGATATGCACTACTGAAGAGCTCAAATGAGGGCGAAACTCGAGTATAGTGCTTCCATATTGACGTGGATAGGCCTTAGGTTCATACCAGAATGTGATCGGCGTTGCCAGTAGTGGGTTGTGCTCAATATTTAAATTTCAAATCCCGAAGCAACCACATAATCAATTTGTCCTTTTAGTTTTGATTTTCGATCACGGATTTTCTAGAGTTGCGAATACCTCAATGTGTGCTTTTCCCCTGCCCATGATACCCTTAACATTATCAAAATCTACATCTCCGCTTATTCAAGAATAAGAAAGATAATCGGGTGTATTATTAATGACTGGGGTTTTTGAAAATATTGCCGTTCCAAGTTTTGTATTCACCCTCTGTGGAGTTCATGCAACATAAAAGGTAAACACAAAACTTCGAACGGCAATATGTGAAAAAACAAAAAACCACAGTCATGAAAATACACCCTATATTACCGAAGTGTTTGTCTTTTCCCTCGCTCTCATTCAGAACGCTCCACGCTAATGTATTCACGATGAGTAGTTAGTTAGGCTGCAGGTTCTTCACATTCGCGCACGGTCTCTTATTGTAGATGGTATGAAGCTGTGTAGTGGCTTACATGTTTACGTTCATTGTTTAAGTGGGATAGGACTGTAGAGGATGACTGGCCGTCTTCGGTTATTGCCATACACCATATCCGGTAGTCGTAGCTTGAACTTGTGAAATAGTTATTTAAATCTGTTGTGTCCTGTGCGTAACCTACAACCCATGACCGATCTTGCCATGAAAGCCGACGATAAGCATAATTGTCATATGGTCAAGTACGCAAAGGCCCATTTACATACATCATGCAGCCCACTAGGCATGTTGTGCTTGACCAGTATTTGTATAGACCAATCGGCATTCGCTAGGTGCTGTGGACAATATCACGCTGGCCTCCTTAACTTCCCCAAATGTGTCCTGGTTCCCATTTAGGCCGACTAGACCTGCGAGCCCAGGTTATGTTGAGAACATCGACCTCGATGCGGATTCGAACCTATATTCGTATACTGAGGTCTTTTATTTATTTTGTCTTGTAAGAAACGTTTATAAAGGTTCTTTCCCGTTTCATTAGTTGTACTGAAATCCTGTTGTTGTAGGGATCAACCCAGCTTTGTTAAGTTTGTTTACGTCTTTATTGTTCGGTATGTTGCAAAGGGCTGGTATCCATTTATACGTGCACGGGTCGAACATATCAAACAGACGTTACAATGTATATATTGAAATATTAAGGTACAAAAGTATGAACTGCCATTACAAATTAAGACATTGTACTATCAAGGTCCGGAAGAAAAATATAGAACCGCTAGCTCCGAAATAATCAATTGATACTGTTCCGTGATTAAATCTCATTGTCTGTGATGTGCCCTGTCGGCCTTGTGTGTACTCCGTCAAGTTTGATCTATCCTTTCTGTTTAACGCCATTGTTTCACGTCAACACATTAGATCAGTTACATGGCCGTGCTTGCCTACACCAGAAAACACTCCGGAGACTGAATAACTTGACAGTTACATGCTTGGAATGTAATGAGTCAACGCATTCAATATGTAAATATTTACGAGTCTGGTGAAATTATTTTTGGGGTTTCCCCGCAAGATTTAGTTTCACGCATATGCAGTATCAAAGTGTTAGCATAGCAGATTACGCTCAGATGTGTTTCCTTCCCTTGGTTTCTTGTTGCCTTGACTGGAATTTTGGATTTTAACACTCATATCCATGTCCTTTTGGTGATTAACTCTGAGTATTTTTTGTTTTGTTTTTTGGTTTACGTTCGCTCGCTTTGAACTCAACCGCAGTTCATACACGTACTACTAGTACTAGTGCACTGGACTGATTTTTGCGTGTAGATTAGCTTTCCCTATTTCCAAATGTCCTCGCCATCAGGCGAACCCACTCCGACTTCTGAGGTACTTGTAATTTACGTCCCCAAGTCAAGGACTAACAGCCAACATGTTTGTCCAACTGGTCGATGCAGGGGTTGGACTCGCTACCTCGGCATCAGCACACCGGAAGTTTAAGAGCGAGAACATTTATCCATTCGGCCATGCGGACCTCTACTCTGAGTATATTACAGTACTGAAGTCGCGGTCGCTGGAGCGATTAGTGTACCTGCTTTCTTACACCGTGGACTCTGGCTCAGCCTGCAGTAATTGTACGATTGAATAATTTCTCAGCAGATCTTGGGGTCGACCCACCCTTGAGTTGAGTAGAGGAGTCAAGAATCGACATTCCAGCATTCGGTACACTCCAATGCATGCTCCGTCATCAGCAAACAGCCAGCGAAGAGTCCCAATACTAATAGTACAGTAACAGTCTGGTGATGTGTCCGGCTGGTCTTTCCTCGGAGCGTTGATATCCTCTGCTGCACCATTCTCTGCAAGCTGTGACGATCGACTCATTCTTCTGCACTATACACACCATACCAAATGGCCCCGACCCATATTATAATGCACCAATATCCCACCAGCCAGTCTCCGTGGCAAATGCGTTACGGACGCGGTTCGTAATTCCGCTTACCTGCGTTCGAAACACAGCTGCGACCGATTTGCCAGCAGACCGTGTCGAGCTGGGTTTTAACGTGATGGTATGGGAGCTGGTCATTCAGAAAGCAATGGCAAACTACTGAATGTAAACTTACCAAAACATCAATAACAGCAGTGCTTGTGTTGACAGCGATGTCCTGTAAATAGGATATGAAAAAATACCCCACCAAGGTATGAATACCCAGCCAATCTGCCCGCCTGCTCGTTTCCCACCACACAAAAATGTCCTGATATAAACAATATTCAAGAGATTCTCTCTATTTTGCTTACCACTTTTATGAACAGTGAATAAATACACTGGACGCTCAGAAAACTGAATGCAGCAGACCTTGAAGAAGCATATACAGCTAAATTGATTATAGACATTAGACGCTGACAGTCATGACTGGTTGCGCATATCATTGGAAGAAATACACTTGAAAGTTTAGTGACAACTGACAAACTTCATTTCAAGAAAAAAAAAGGAAGACAAAGAGATAATCAGTGCAATGAGAACCAGAGGAGAACCCTTTGACCCAACTGAAATAATTAACAGCGAAAATGGAGAACCAATAAGTGAACAAAAACAAATCCTTATAAGATGGAAGCAGTACTGCGAACAACTTCTCAACATCACATTAGATGTCACAGGAATTCAAGAAACCGACACAGATGCCACCGAAGAACTCATTGGCACCTTTCTGTCTTGGCAGACGATAGTTTGGTACATTGTGCTTCAAAAAGGCATAATAACTACAACCCATGGCGGTGGCGAATGTGGCTGATAACGCCAATTCGCGCTGTAAATGTTCGTCCATAGTGGATGCATGGGAACACATGGTCGTTTCCACCATCATGAACCATCTTACGTCTCTCACGCTCTGTGTTTGCTTTATCTGCAATCATTTTCTCCTTTGTCTTTATTCCATTTCTGATAGTTGCCCTCCATGCAACACGTTCAGCGGCGACTTGCTCCCAATGTGCATTATCAATACATGTATCAATCATGTCCCGCTTACACACATCTTTGTATCGTAGTAGAGGCCGACTCTGAGATCTCCTACCCATCTGTAATTCACCAAAAAAGATTTCCTTTGGTATTCTACCATCATCCATCCTCCTAACGTGTCCTATCCATCTAAGTCTACGAAGACTGAGCATGGAACACGCCGTCGCACAACCTGATCTTCCCAATACTTCAGTATTTGTGATTTTGTCTTGCCACTTAATAAAAAGTATTCTTCGCAGACACCGCATATGAAAGCTGTTTAAACGTTTCTCTTGGTGTGAGTAAGTTGTCCAGATTTCACTGCCATAAAGAAGAGTACTAAGGACTCAGGCTTGGCAGACAAGGATTTTTGTTTTGGCAGTAAGCTTCCTGTTCTCCCAGACTACTTTTGCTAACATGTTCATTGTTGTTGCTGCCTTACAAATCCTGATGTTGATTTCCTGAAATTTTTCCTCAGAGTGGGTCGTAATTGCAGCATCATCTGGAAAAATCAACTCTCTGATTAGTACCCTCCTAATTTTGGTCTTGACCTTCATTCTCTGAGCATTAAAGAGGCCGCCATCTGAGCGTGAGTGAATGTATATACCGGCATCCTGATCACGAAAGGCTTGTTTCAGTAGAAGTGAAAAGTATATTCCAAAGAGGGTGGGAGCTAGTACACAACCTTGCTTAACTCCACTCTTGATTTCAAACTCTTCTGAAGTTGCACCATCAAACTTGATTATACCCTTCTTGCCTGTGTGGAACGATTCCACAATGGACAGAAGAGTTGGTGGGCAGCCAATCTTCTTTAGTGACTTGAACAGATCCTCACAACTGACCAGATCAAATGCCTTTGTGAGGGCGATGAAGGCAATAAACAGTGGTTGATTTTGTTCCCGGCATTTTTCTTGCATTTGTCGCAATGAGAATATCATATGAATGGCAGACCGGTTCTGTCGGAAGCCGCACTGTGATTCGGGTAGACTTGAACTCCCGGGACAATTCTGGCAAATACTTTCCCAACAATACACAGAAGTGAGATACCTCTATAGTTGTTACAGTCGCTTCGATCGCCGTCGTTCTTGTACAGTGTTATGATGCTTGAATCTTTGAAATCCTGTGGGACTTGTCCTTCTCGCCAGAATAGCTGGTGGATCTATAGAATGAGTGTGTCTTTCCCACTCCTGATAACCTCTATTGGAAACCCATCTTTACATGGAGCCTTGCGAGATGCAAGTTCATTTATAGCACACTTAACTTCTGTTATGGTGGGAAGTGTGTCCAGGTGGTCAAGAGTTGGCAGGGCCTATATGGCGTTGAGGGCATCATCCGCTAGTTTGGACTCACTTGAGTTAAGCTCTAAATAGTGTTATACCCATCTATCCATCTGCTGTTTTTTTTAGCAGTGATGATTTCCCCAGTCAAGGTTTTAAGTGGTGCTCTTCTTTTGATCATTGGACCACAGGCTTTCTTGATCCCTTCATACATGCTTCTGATGTTTCCCCTATCACTTGCGTTTTGAATGGACTCACATAACTTGATCCAATAATCATTTGCACACTGCCTGGCAGCTTTTACACATACTTCCTAGCTTGCTTCAGCTCACTGAGAGTGGTACGTGTTGTTCTTTCCTTGTTACTTAATGTCACAGGATAAATAAACTTGTTAGTTGCGACCGATGATAACCAAACCCGACATTATTTTGCTAACACAATTGACTCTTTGATGGTGAACAAACTGAGGAAAATACGTCGGTACAGATTCTCTGCACCTGGTCGACAGTGTGTATGAGATCAAAGGGAGTCACGTCGCGTTGTCTACACACAGTCGACAGTTTGATGACAGGATGTTGTTCGAGAGGTGTGTACTGGCAACATTTGTCTACAAAACGGGAGTTGGCCGTTGAAAGTAATGGAAAGATGTCTGCTAGAGGTCAGAAGGATTCTGTAATGGGAGAAAGGTCTCTGGCTTACAGACAACCAGGATATTTGTTGGATGAGACAAAGAACTCCCCAGATGAAAAGGAAACTTGACAGCTAATTGACTCTGGTTAGTCGGGAAACAGGAGGACAAAGCCAAATTCTGGACTGATTGGCGTCTGGACTTTCTGGTGACTCACTCCAGCACCCATATAAAACCCAGTGCGGTAAACAGGTGGACGGAGTCGAGAAAAACATTCTGAAGTGTTAGGATTGGGGATTATTCCGAGTTGTGTTATATGAGAGGGACTAGACTATCTAAGTAGTGATAGTTATCCGCGGACATAGATCCAATCGGATTGCCTAGTTTCTCGAGTAACAACAGGAATAGACATATGGTAGGCAATTAATTATATCTAACTTAAGAGTATGATTAGGAATAGAGTACAGTACTGTGCGGTGATATAATGTATTATAGGTGCCGTGATATAATGTATTATGATTAGTGATAGAATGTTCTATAAGTGCGGTGCTAGAAAGTATCATAGGAGCGTCGGCACTAGTATTCTATTGTGTGGCTTCAATTAGCTTGTGTTATATATCATTTTACTCAGGAAGTTGAGGACAATGTAGTGGAATAATAATTAGAGAGATTAAGGATGGTTGAGAGGGAGAAGAGGTATGTGTAATGGTAGGATCTTCCAGTAGGGCATCTGCTGGGTTTCTACCCGTTCCTTTATTCTTTCCTGGTGTTGCCATGTATAAGACCATTGTGATGCGCGATTTGGCCGTATGACAGAGATCGGATCTCTGTTATAGATCTGAGTGCTGTTATTGGCCTACAATCACCTAATTACGGTCAGGACTGAGTTGCCCTCACCATGATGTTATCTACTCTACTGGTTCTATTTACAGTTCCCCTTGAGTGTTCCACGTGAGTGTGAGATGATTTATTACGAAGAAGCAGTTCCAAGTTTTATACAATGATGGCTCATGGAAAGAAGACAGATGTTGCTGAGAGGTTTTACACGGGGCTCAGAACCTAGTTGTTCCGCAGAAACCTGGCTTCTGCTGAGTAGAATTGTATGAACAGAAGTAATGTGTTTAATGAGTGATAAGCTTCATCACCGAAGATTAATAACTCGCATACTAAGGATATATATATATATATATATATATATATATATATATATATATATATATATATATATATATATATATATATATATATACACACATCTACCTAACAAACATTAATAGGTTGTGTTCTAAAAGAGGGGAAATGTTATAATCAGAGACTTATGAACATTAAAACTTTCCCCAAGTGACATTTCAGTTAATTGGAAGACTATCAGTTCAAACAAATATTAGGAAACAGAGTAACTTCACCGTGTGGTAGAGTGAAGACCAAGATCAACAGTGTCTATCGGATTACCAGCATCCTGTTTGTTCGAGTGATTGGAGAAAGTCGTCATCTTCTGGGTGAGGTTCACTGTCCGGAAAAAATGGTGCTGTTGTGTGCTAAGCACTATGATGTTACAGACTTTGCTTCTAAATCACTGGTCTACCATTAGAATACACGTCACGCATTCTACACCTTGTACACACACACACACACACACACACACACACACACACACTTCTCCTACATATACGCTTTGCTTTAATAAATTTCGTGTTTTTATTTGTTGAGACTAGAGTTGTCAAGTATGTTATGTTGGGGAAGAATGAGAGGGGGCATGATCCAGGAGTGAGCAAGAGTGAGAGGAAGGTGTCTTCAGATTGAAGGAGTGTGTGGACGGAGTCTGCTGGATATCTCCAGAATAGAGATATTGAATTAAAACAAATGTGGGTGTTGATTCTCCTCACTCCAGGGACGACACTAAAGTGGTAAAGAAGAACAAGGAACTACTACGACATTCATTCTTTACACACACGACACTTAAGAGAGCTATCTTTTTTTTAAAATCAATCAAGGGCTGCAGTGTCTGGCTGTTTGATGCAAACCAGTCCTGCCTCTTATGATCCCCGGTGCCGTAAACCCCCACCGCAGTTTTATAAAGAGTTTCCTTAAGTTTACCCCACTTTTCACTTACTGTACAATTTTCTGATGTATCAGTGAAAGCGTCTTTAAGTTGCTGTTGTAACTCAAAGCACTTTTCAGGATCGTGAGTGTTAATAATATTAATCCTGGGGCTAGTTTTATGTTTAGCTGTGTAGATTCTCTTTGGTCTCAGTCTAACCCTTGCAAAAACCAAAGAATCATCCGTATCACAGTCAGCACTGTGGTAACTTCGAGTTAATGATGTATGGTTCAGATGTTGTCTCCGTGTGATGATGAAGTCCAGCTGATGCCAATGGCCGGATCTTGGATGTTTCCATGTGACCTTATGCAGCTCTTTTGTTTTAAAAAAGGACTTTGTAATACGTAGGTATTTCTGGTGCAATGCTCCAGGAGGCTTTGCCCATTTTCATTCATGCGACCGATGTTATATTTTCCAAGGGACACTGGCCATGAACTCGAATCCTTGCCCACACGAACATTGAAATCATCGAGCATGTAAATATAATCGGATTTTGGATCTGCCTTGATCACAGAGTCTAACTTCTCATAGAACGAATCCTTCACATCATCAGACGCATCATATTAGCCCCATTGAACAAATCACCTGAACAAGATGAAATATCAAATGAACTAATTAAAGCAGCAAGAGAAGTAGTAACATCATGGCTACATAGACTATTCAACCATGTTTGGGTAGAACAACAGACACCACGAGACAGGGGAAACGCCATAATTATCCTAAATTGGGAAAACAAAGGCAGCAAAAGAGACTGCACACAACACAGAGGCATTTCATTGTTGAGTCATATTGGGAAAATATTTTGCAAAATTCTTTAGAAAAGATTACGAACTACTATAGAACCACAACTAAGCGAAACACAACTTGGATTCAGGAAAAACAAAGGATGCACAGATGCCGTTTTTGCTCTTAGACAACTTATAGAAAAATCAATCGAATTCAGTGAAATACTCTACTTTGCCTTTGTCGACAAGAAAAGGAATTTGATAGGGTAGATAGAAGCAAGATAAGGGAAATTCTTAAATAGTATGGAGTGAGTACACATCTAACAAACCTATGCAGAAGCTTATACAACAACAGTGAATGCACCCTGAGATCAACTGGAGGACACTCAGAACCCTTTACCATAAGATCCGGAGTACGACAAGGTTGTGTCCTGTCCCCTCTCTTGTTCATAACATATATAGACAACATATGTAAAGAAACCAGTCAAACAGAGACCACAAGAACACCGCATGACGAGAACACAGAAGAAGAAACATCTGCAAATCTAACCATTAGAGAACTCCTGTTTGCGGACGATCAAGCACTAATAGCAAAATCAGAAGCTGAATTACAAGATCACATGAATAGTCTAAATGAAATGTGTAGGGAACATAACGTGAAAATCAGCACAAGTAAAACAGAAGTAATGACTTTAACTAAATAATAAAAAGCAACTGTGACGAAACGCGTTTATCTGTCTTGGGTCGTCAAGTTCCCGCACTATTTTGGCGCGTCATCGGGGACTTTCCCAGCTAAAAATAGACTGAGGGAAGCCGATGGAGGACTTATTATCTAGAATCGTCTCGAAACACCGGAATTCGAGTAACCCGTGATGCTGGGTATCGCTCTAACTTCCCGTGCAGAGAGATCTAGAAACTCTAGGCGGGGAATGACGTTTTCCCGAGAAAGTATCTTTTCTCAAGAAGCACTCGCTTCTTGTGCGCATTGAGTTGGCACGAAGCGGGAAATTGGCTAAACCAGCGATTCACTTACTTTTGTTCGAAGAGAACAGACGCTGGCCTGAATGTGAGCCATTTTTGTGTTGCGTCTCACCTCAACCATCATTCGGCTGACTGTTATGAAAAGGAAGCTGAGAAGCCCTTGAACAGTTCGGAAGCTGACTGGAGAGCTGGTTTCACCATCCAGGAGTTTGCCTGTTGAGGAACCAGTCAACTATAATTGCTGTTGGCAGGAAACCACTTCGTGTGACAGAGCGAAGGGTTCAGTTCTTTACTTATCACGCCAGACTCCATCACACCAGGTACCCAATGTGATTCACCATGCGTGAAGTTTGCTTCAAGACATACAACTGCCCTGAAGGTGCACGTGTGGGAAGTGATGGTTTGTGATCGTTTAAAATAGAAGATACTCTGTTTTTGCCAGGAACATTTCAGCATGTTGAGTAATCATGCTCGACAGGGAACACCGGTCCGTCTGGTTTGACGGGGGTTCTGCCTAAACGCAGAAGTAACTAATCTTCAGACACTTGAATGGTTCTTTGGACAGCTCTAGTGGCAGGTCTTGAGAAGAACTACACCAATATTGACGTGTGTCAAGTGTAACACGGTGGAAGGGACTATGGGATTATAGTCCAACCTGAATTGTTTCCGTAAAATAGATGTCTGATTCTATTAATGTACTGTTTCCGTATCCAGATTATCAACTGTGTTCTAGAAGGACTCAGTAACTTTTCAGTAGCCATATCTGATCCTCCAAAGTGTGACTGTAAGAGACCATTGAATTGGTCAATGCCATATCGGTTCTGCAGTGGGACTGTGCTAGGAGTGACAGACCATTCGGTTGGTCAGTGACTATTTAGTTCATCGAAGTAACCAATACTTGGAGCCAAGTCCAGGAAGATTGTCTCCAACTCGGTAGTGTTTGAGAACTGTATTACCAGTGACTCCGTGGGAGTGTTATAGATGCAGTTGGTCCAGTGAAGTGTGGTCCAGCAGTGACTCTATTGTTGTGGTTCCACGTTCGGGAGACGGAGTGGTCTCCAAGGTTCTAGTCATCTCACTGGAAGGAAGCCGGGTGAGTGGCGGACCGACTGGACGGGACATCTGCATCCAAACTACTTCTCAACTCGATGAAGACACCTACATCTCTAATTCTGTCTCTACTCTATCTTCTATTGGTGTAAATAGATTCTTCTATCAGGATGTTCATTTCAGTTCTATATTCTCAAGGGTAGAATAAACTTTATGTAAGTTGACTTGCTCTTTGTATAATGATTGAGTGTGGTCTCGGACGATGCCTAAGTGTTCATTGTTCAACAGGTGTAGGTAGTTAGTGGGGTTCTAGAATCTGGAGGGGCTTGTAGACGTAATTAATTAATATGAGATCAACCACAGAGTAAAAATGTGTATCTGCTCGTCCAACCCCTGGGGCTAGAATACACGGGAGTGCCAGAGACACCTCGGGTGTGGTTCACTCTCACTACCCAAGGTGAACCCGAAATTCTCCGTTACAGAGTGGGGGCCCGTCCGGGATGAGTCCAAGATCTTTGTGTGTTGTAGACCTCTCACATAGGGATAGGGACTTTGTCTGTATCCTCTACTTCAGTCTACATAAGATTCTACTACTTCTACCTATCTCCTAACTGTCTGACGGACATTTGTGTTGTGGTGATTAGTTAGTACTATTGATTATTGATTCATTGTATTGCTTCACCCACACATACTTGAGTACCCACCTATCATAGTCAACATGTCTACCCAAGAGATAGACTTGGACACAGTTCAGGAAACTGGACGTAAGTCTGGTCTTGAAGGAGATGCTTTGAAATCCTATGTCCAAGAGGTGGAAAGAAATTTTCGCCAAGAGGAAAGAGAGAGGAGGAGAGCAGAAAGAGAACTGGAAGCCAGTAAAGTGGCTCTTGAGGAAAAGAGGATAGCGGCTGATACTGAAATGAAACGGCTTGAGTTGGAAGCCGAGAAAGAAAAACGTGACCATGAGTATCGAATGAAGCTACTTGAGGCACAAGTGCCTGCTACAGGTGTAACTGATGGAGCTATGGGAGGAGGTGTACCTCCTGGCTCAGAGTCAACCAGTAGACGTGACTACCAGGCTATGAAATGGCCTTTACAGCCGTTCGAACCCGAGAAGGAACGGATAGACCAATACTTAGAGAAGTATGAAGCCATGTCTATTGCAATGGGTCTAGACAAACAGAAATGGTGTTTGAAACTCTCCCAGGGACTCCGTGCCGAAGGTTATGAGGTGTATGCACGCTTACCACCGGGGTTACAGAATGATTACCCGGCATTGAAAGCGGCTCTCTTGAAGAGATTCGAGATCACAGCGCACTCATACCGAAGGAAGTTTCGGACGGCGAAGCGAGAACCTGGTGAACTGTTTTCAGCATACAGTGTGAGATTGAACTCATACCTTCTTAAATGGATGGCCTTGGCCGGATTTAAGGAGGAGTATGAAAGTTTGCGTGAGTTGATGGTTGTAGATCAGATGCGAATGCAAATATCTAAACCCTTGCGAAACTTCTTAGGTGAGAATGGGGCTGAGAGATTGGATATAGTCACCAAGTTAGCCGAAAGATACGTTGAAGTCTATGGCGAGACTGGGGACACCAGTCCAACAGATCCGAGATCGAAAGATCCGGATCAAGGTAAGTCAAAGAAGAAGTCAAAGAAGACCACAGGTTCTGATGAACCAAAGAAACAGGTAGGCTCTTTAGAGAAGATCTCTAACGTCAACCAAGGTAAGAATAGCCCACCTAGTTCTCCAAAGAGGAAGTGGAGTGAACGATGGTGCAAATTCTGCAAGTCCAGCACTCACAATACGAGTGAGTGTAAGAGTAAGCCCAAGGACTTTCACTTTGCTTGTCTTGCAGAGGTTAGGGATAGATCTTGCGGGAAAGTGAAGTCGGTTGATGGGAATGGAGAAACTAGACGACCTCCAGTGGTTGAGGAAGTAGAAGTGAATGGGCGACAGGTGTTGTGCCTCTACGACACGGGATTGCAATTTTCCGCTGTAATTGCATCCCACCTGACAGGCCCAGAGCAACTCACCGGGGAGATGACGGAGATACAGCCAGCCAGTAGGAGTGCTGTGGCGTTACGTTGCCCGATTGCCAATGTGGAGATTCGGAGCAAGTACGTTACTGGACGCATTCAGGCGGCAGTTGTACCGGATCCTCTCTATCCCCTAATTCTAGGCCGGAAGAACGTGTTTCTGGGCGAACCAGAACACCCTAGCCTCCATAAGTCTAGGCAGGTCAGAGATACAGAGGAAGAGGGTCTCGAAAAGGTAAGTCTCCGAAATACTCACCCGGATAGAATGAGTAATGCTCGGAGCAAGGATGCGACGGAGTGTCCTTGTTCGGAATGGTTGCCCAACAATGAAAACCCGTTAACTCAGGGTAAGTTCAACTCTGATAACCAGTCACCGTTAATTCAGACTGGAACAGAGAAAAGGCAGAGGGAACGTAAGTTGGTTCCTGAGAGCTTCAGAGCTAATCTGCTGCGAACGGTACATGTCAGGTCCTCAACCGGACATCTGACTGTAGGGACAACCAGTAAATGTCTATCCCGGTACTATTGGTGGCCGGGAATGACAGGCGACGTGCGCAGGTATATTAGGTCTTGTCCGGAGTGCCGTAAATGCACACCTGAGAAACGGACGAAGACGAAGATATCCTTAGAGGTTGGAGACCGAGTTCTAGTACTCCTCCCAATCGAGGGGAACGAATTCGAAATCGGGTGGCAGGGCCCATTCCTAGTGGATAAAGTGGGGCTCCACAAGCACTATGGAGTGGTGATCCTGGGAAAGTCTACTACTTTCCATTCCAGTCTCCTCATGCGCTATGAGGGGAAGCCCGATGATAAGTCCACCAGCCCAAGGGCGCAGAGATTCGCTGAAAGAACGGTTCGGGGTTCAGGTCAGGTAGCGGAAAGCCTGTCACACCATAGGAAGTCCTATATGTATGTGCAGGTACCTTCTTCGGTTCAGCCCGGTGCTCGGGGGAACATGACCGGCCAAAGGAACACCCGTAGTGCTAGCTACACTGAGAACCGTGGTAGGAAGAGGTGGGTTGTGTCGGAACGGACACCGACCCTTGGTCCCTCAATCCGACCGACTGCAGTCCAGCTGGGTCCTCGAAAGGGGAAGCTGGAGTTGCAGAAGTCCAGTAAACTCTGGCAGGAACGATCGTTAAATCAGGTCGAGACGGGAGCTCTGGTCCGCAGGACACTGCGAGATGTCCGATCGCAGTAGCGGAGTAAGCGTTGATCACCCGTGATACTGAATAGCTTGTCACCCCACCGAATGTGGTAAAAGTATTCTATACAATATTGACGGGTTAGACTTCCTCACCCGCCATCCGGTCTCTTAGAAAGAAGAACGAACGACATAGACAGCTTCTGCGTAGAAGTGGAACGACGGGGTCGATCCTCTTAAAGTGGGGGCCTATGTGACGAAACGCGTTTATCTGTCTTGGGTCGTCAAGTTCCCGCACTATTTTGGCGCGTCATCGGGGACTTTCCCAGCTAAAAATAGACTGAGGGAAGCCGATGGAGGACTTATTATCTAGAATCGTCTCGAAACACCGGAATTCGAGTAACCCGTGATGCTGGGTATCGCTCTAACTTCCCGTGCAGAGAGATCTAGAAACTCTAGGCGGGGAATGACGTTTTCCCGAGAAAGTATCTTTTCTCAAGAAGCACTCGCTTCTTGTGCGCATTGAGTTGGCACGAAGCGGGAAATTGGCTAAACCAGCGATTCACTTACTTTTGTTCGAAGAGAACAGACGCTGGCCTGAATGTGAGCCATTTTTGTGTTGCGTCTCACCTCAACCATCATTCGGCTGACTGTTATGAAAAGGAAGCTGAGAAGCCCTTGAACAGTTCGGAAGCTGACTGGAGAGCTGGTTTCACCATCCAGGAGTTTGCCTGTTGAGGAACCAGTCAACTATAATTGCTGTTGGCAGGAAACCACTTCGTGTGACAGAGCGAAGGGTTCAGTTCTTTACTTATCACGCCAGACTCCATCACACCAGGTACCCAATGTGATTCACCATGCGTGAAGTTTGCTTCAAGACATACAACTGCCCTGAAGGTGCACGTGTGGGAAGTGATGGTTTGTGATCGTTTAAAATAGAAGATACTCTGTTTTTGCCAGGAACATTTCAGCATGTTGAGTAATCATGCTCGACAGGGAACACCGGTCCGTCTGGTTTGACGGGGGTTCTGCCTAAACGCAGAAGTAACTAATCTTCAGACACTTGAATGGTTCTTTGGACAGCTCTAGTGGCAGGTCTTGAGAAGAACTACACCAATATTGACGTGTGTCAAGTGTAACACGGTGGAAGGGACTATGGGATTATAGTCCAACCTGAATTGTTTCCGTAAAATAGATGTCTGATTCTATTAATGTACTGTTTCCGTATCCAGATTATCAACTGTGTTCTAGAAGGACTCAGTAACTTTTCAGTAGCCATATCTGATCCTCCAAAGTGTGACTGTAAGAGACCATTGAATTGGTCAATGCCATATCGGTTCTGCAGTGGGACTGTGCTAGGAGTGACAGACCATTCGGTTGGTCAGTGACTATTTAGTTCATCGAAGTAACCAATACTTGGAGCCAAGTCCAGGAAGATTGTCTCCAACTCGGTAGTGTTTGAGAACTGTATTACCAGTGACTCCGTGGGAGTGTTATAGATGCAGTTGGTCCAGTGAAGTGTGGTCCAGCAGTGACTCTATTGTTGTGGTTCCACGTTCGGGAGACGGAGTGGTCTCCAAGGTTCTAGTCATCTCACTGGAAGGAAGCCGGGTGAGTGGCGGACCGACTGGACGGGACATCTGCATCCAAACTACTTCTCAACTCGATGAAGACACCTACATCTCTAATTCTGTCTCTACTCTATCTTCTATTGGTGTAAATAGATTCTTCTATCAGGATGTTCATTTCAGTTCTATATTCTCAAGGGTAGAATAAACTTTATGTAAGTTGACTTGCTCTTTGTATAATGATTGAGTGTGGTCTCGGACGATGCCTAAGTGTTCATTGTTCAACAGGTGTAGGTAGTTAGTGGGGTTCTAGAATCTGGAGGGGCTTGTAGACGTAATTAATTAATATGAGATCAACCACAGAGTAAAAATGTGTATCTGCTCGTCCAACCCCTGGGGCTAGAATACACGGGAGTGCCAGAGACACCTCGGGTGTGGTTCACTCTCACTACCCAAGGTGAACCCGAAATTCTCCGTTACAGCAACAACGATTCACCTAAACGAACATCCCTTGAATCAAGTAAAGAGTTTCAAGTACCTAGGAAGTATAATATCATCAAATGGCAAATCAGAAGACGAGATCGAAAATAGATGCAATAAGGCAAAACAACTCATTGGAAAAATGACACCAATACTAAAGAACAAACATGTATCAATAACTACTAAGACAGCACTTTACAACACAATCTTTCTACCAACTCTATGTTACCAATGCCAAGCATGGAGACAATGACAGGAAAAGATAAAAGAAAAATCACAACAGAAATGCTATTCCTGAGAAAAATACTCAATGTATCAAGAAGAGATAAAATCAGAAATGAAGAAATCAGGACTAAAGTACGGGTTGTAGCTGCGCTAGATTTTATTAGAAGGCAGCAAGTCAAATGGTTTGGCCATGCAAGTAGGTTACCAACTAACAGTATACCACAACAAGCAATGATGTACAGACCAGAGGGAAGCAGAAGAAGAGACCGACCACGTAAACGATGGACGCAGGGAATAACAGGGAATATCGATACATGAAGCCCATAAGCGTGTACTCTCCCACTATTTATACTTCACCTCGACACCGCAAGGTACAAGAGGAACAAGATGAGATGAGATGATGAGGCAAAGAGATGACTTGTACACATGGTATAAACTTCACAAGAACACAGTCCAGCGATCGTGTTAAATGGCTCGTTGTGGTCACCCACGCTTATCAGCATAACACTGATTACATGTGCACGCCTGCTACTTCTATCACCTACTAAACAGCGCTTTTACATCTGGTCTCAACTTCCTTTCTCCATTCTCTACCTGCAGAAGTTCAGCCGCAGAAATCCGATCAAAATATTGTAAAAAGCATTTATTAGAGGGTTGCAACCTATCAACGGTGTTCTTCTTCAGGTCTCATCAGTAAAGCTTTTACTTGAACTTATTCTCTATTGAGAAGGGGGATCTGCGTTAGAGTAGTGGCTAGATGCAGGAGACTATGGGTTCGAATCCTCGTTGGGACGGATTTTTAACCTGGACTCCCAGGCCGAACCAGCCTTTCACGGGAAGGAGGAAATGTCTTTGGGAGTGAAGGTGGCTTGCGTGATACTCACCACAGCACCCACAGAGTGCTGGTTGATCTATACAAATCTGGGTCTAGCACAATTTGCCCTGTAGAGGGTTCTTTACTGACTTTACTAAGTCTCGCACAGTTTGAATATTTGATTCTGTTGTATTTGTTACTTCACTTTCTGTAGCAGACACTTGTTAGCTTAACTTTGTCAGTCCCAGAAACGTGTTAGTTTTATCTCTTTTAGTGTCGGAAACTTGTTAGCTTAACGTTGTCAGTCTCAGAAACTTGTTAGTTTTACCTCTGTCAGCCTCAGAAACCTGTTAGTTTTACCTCTGTCAGTGTCAGAAATCTGTTAGTTTAACGTTGTCAGTCTCAGAAAATTGCTAGTTTTACCTCTGTCAGTCTCAGACAATTGCTAGTTTTACCTCTGTCAGTCTCAGACAATTGTTAGTTTTACCTCTGTCAGTGTCAGAAATTTGTTAGTTTAACGTTGTCAATCTCAGAAACTTATTAGTTTAACGCTGTCAGTCTCGGAAACGTGATAGTTTTAACTCTGTCAGTCTCAGAATCTTATTAGTTTAAGGTTATCAGTTTCAGAAACTTGTTAGTTTAACTTTGTCAGTGTCAGAAACTTGTTGGTTTAACTTTGTCAGTGTCAGAAACTTGTTAGTTTAATTTTGTCAGTGTCAGAAGTTTGTTAATTTAACTGTAAGTGGCACTGTTACCAACATCTATTCCAAAATGAGTACATACAGACATTTTAAAAACTTGGTTACTATACGAGTTAACCGTCTGTAGGCACACACAGAACTGCCCAGACATGTTTTAATAGATACATTGTACCGAAAGCGTTATTTTACGAGATCAGTGAGCAACGACCAACTACCCGTACAACGTAATTCCATTCAGTTTCCTTGTCTATTTTCTCCATCATGCAAACACAATAATCTATACTGTTTTCCTGAGATCACCTGGCCCAGAGAATTTGTATTTACAATTCTTCTCCTGACGGAATTCCCCGCACAAAACGGAAGACCGCCACGTGCAAACGCACGCCGTAGTCTTCCTGGTGTTTGCTTCACGTGTGGGCATTTCCCAGCATTCATTTCGTCGGTATGTAAACATTTGTCTTGCTGGAAGAGCCACCCTCGAAATGCCAGAATGAAATAAGCAGCCTACACACTGGCAAGGAAACATTGCATAATTGATCATGTCAAGGAACGGGTTGTCATTTCCATTTTCTATGTTACAGACGAGCAACAGAGGTCACGCGCGCGTCGTCCTCAGATTAGAGAGCTTTTGTAAATAAAGATCTAAGAGTTATTTAGAGAATAATTCTCCCCGCACGTGCCAAGTTTGATAACCTATGGTATTTCTGAGATGAACTATTTATCAAGCGCACACTATAGAGTACAGACATCGCTAACTTAAGAACGCGAGAGAACAACTTCATTTGTTACTAGCATCGCTCATCTCCTTGATGAAAAACATCATTTTGATCTGATAGTGTTCGGGGGGAAATAATGAGAGAGTGTTGGTAGAGCAAACATGTTGCTAGATACTTGCTCCATTGTTGGCATTCGCTAGAACCAGCCAGATGGTGTAGATAATGGGAAATTGCTAAACAAATACTGTTGGTTGTAATCTTGCAGAGATGGAGCGAGCACTCACTCGAAACATTTGGGAACAAAAATCTTCTGTCAAGACAAACGTAGAACGAAACAAATAAATACACATGTGAATATGGTATTAAAAAAGGAACTACATATCAGGTTTTTAAGCAGAAATTAAAGGGTGTAACTACATAATAATTACACAATAGCATCTATACAATATAGAAATATCACTGATGGAGCAGATTGAAAAGTAGATATGTTAAAGAAACACTCCATTGTAAAAACGGATGTTGAAAATTTAACTATTGATATTTAAAAAAAAAAAGAAAGAATTAAATTAAAATTTAAACAACACACACACACACACACACACACACACCCACCCACACACCCACCCACCCACCCACCCACCCACACACACACACACACACACACACACACACACACACGCCAACACACACACACACACACACACACACACAATAACAACTCTAAATTATTGACAAGTCTGGACAAGATTCCCGCAAGTGGTGTGAATTGTTACATGAGTTCTCTAATCTTCTCAGAGTTGTTCTCTGTAAGTAGTTACTCTTTGCTTGTATTCCCATGACACGACTTATTGCATTTAATACGAGTGGTGAAGACACCATGGCAGTAGTTTGGCTATTCATGTCTTATGTTAATGCATTCAGTTTCATGTCGACATGGTTTATTATTGCCTGTATCACCCTTGATACAACTTGTTTCACTCTTAACTGTGATGTCGCCTTTGTTGTATTTGATATATGTCCTCACTGGTCACTCACGTGGCGTTTTTTTGTCTGACTAGAACATGTCTATGCCTGGTTGAGAGTAATCCAAGCATGTACTGAGTTTTACGTAATAGGATTATTTCTAAATCTCCTCAGAACAAAATTAATCCTTTCATTCTGGTGGCGTTATAATTTATAAAGCCATATTAGTGTAAGTATTTCCAGACCCTGACTAATCAAATACAGGACATGTCTTTTGCAGCTGGGTGTCGTGCAATGTGATCAAACTACTTGAATAAAGCATCATTCCAAGATACTTAGGCTTTTTTTATGTCAGCGATCTATCTTTTCTATGAACCATTCATTAGCATCTCATACCAAGCCGAAAAGGACGGAGGTCAAGGTTCGCCATCGAACACAATCGCGAGTCTTCAATTGGGTTTGTTCCTTGTCCTGATTTCCCGAGATGACCAAGCATCTAAATATTTATTTTGCTGTCTTCGCCCTGCTCTTTTCATATCAAGTTTATTTCTCCTGATAAAATACTCGTGCAATCTTAGCTGTCAACGTCTAATTTCTCTGATCAGATTACAGTTTTCAGCTCTTTCTTAATGGGTTGGTTCGTTTGTATTTATCTCAGTCGTGGTATTCTTTGCGTTTTTCTCAGAAACCACACTGACGCTTCTACTGATGCTTCTAAGCTCGTATACTTATTGCACATGTTTCACATGCATATAATAGAATGGGTTCCGTATGCCACAATAGCGCTGTTCTCGCACTGCAACCGACAGCATCTCATTGGTGAGCATGTTGCCCATCGCCCGTGTCTTACCGGGGCCCAAAAGTGAAGCACGGAATAATAAAACGGTTAACTATCATGCATTTCTTAAGAGACCACTAAGGAAGGTTGGCGTGAGACTGACTACCTAATGTTGTAAAAAAGAAGCTGCAAAGTCCAACCTTTCATGAACATGTCTACAAAATTATCGGCGTGCGTTGGTTGGTTGGGGGGGGGGGAAGAGAAGAGAAGAGGAGGGAGAGAGGGAGGGGGAGAGCTATGCTCCATTGTGAGATGACAAACAGGAGAAGAAACCCAGTAGTGGGTTGTGCTTAATATTTAGAAGAAGAAACATTTTTGTCTTGCAAAAGGCTACTTTTGCAATGACAATTCTTGCTCTAATCTCTAAAGAACATCTTCCGTTTGATGTTATGAGTTTTCCTAGATAGCTTTACCGATTTATCTGTTAAAATATTCATTGCATTAATTCATTGGCACCTTTCCGTCTTGACAGACGATAGTTTGGTACATTGTGCTTCAAAAAGGCTTAATAACTACGATCCATGGCGGTGGCGAGTGTGGCTGGTAAGGCCAATTCTTGCTGCAAATGTTTGCCCACAGTAGGTGCATGTGAAAACATGGTCACTTCCACCATTTTGCACCATCTTACCTCTCTCACGCTCTATGTGTGCTTTATCTGTAATCATTTTCTCCTTTGTCTTTATTCCATTTCTGATAGTTGCCCTCAATGCAACACGTTCAGCGGCGACGTGCTCCCAATGTGCATTATCAATGCCTGTATCAATCATGTCCCGCTTACACACATCTTTGTATCGTAGTAGAGGCCGACCCTGAGATCTCCTACCCGTCTGTAATTCCACCAAAAAAGATGTCCTTTGGTATTCTACCATCATCCATCCTCCTAACGTGTCCTATCCGTCTAAGTCTACGAAGACTGAGCATGGAATACACCGTCACACAACCTGATCTTTCCAATACTTCAGTATTTGTGATTTTGTCTTGCCACTTAATACCAAGTATTCTTCTCAGACACCGCATATGAAAGCTGTTTAAACGTTTCTCTTGGCGTGAGTAAGTTGTCCAGGTTTCACTGCCATAAAGAAGAGTACTAAGGACACAGGCTTGGTAGACGAGGACTTTTGTTTTGGCAGTAAGCTTCTTGTTCTCCCAGACTCTTTTTGCTAACATTTTCATTGTTGTTGCTGCCTTGCCAATCCTGATGTTGATTTCCTGATCGAGGCATAATTTGCTATTTACCTCTGACCCTAGATATGTAAAATGGTCTACTATCTCCAGTTCGGCGTCGTCAATAAAGATTGATGGTACACCATGTGCACCTTGTGACATAATCTGTGTTTTCTTTTTGTTAATTGTTAAACCAAATTCAGAACAAGCATTGGAGAATGCAGATAGTAGATGTTGTAATTCTTCCTCAGAGTGGGTCGTAATCGCAGCATCATCCGCAAAAAGCAACTCTCTGATTAGTACCCTGCTAATTTTGGTCTTGGCCTTCAATCTCTGAGCATTATAGAGGCCACCATCTGAGCGTGAGTGAATGTATATACCGTCATCCTGATCACGAAAGGTATATTTCAGTAGAAGTGAAAAGTATATCCCAAAGAGGGTGGGGGATAGTACACAACCTTGCTTAACTCCACTCTTGGTTTCAAACTCTTCTGAAGTTGAGCCATCAAACTTGATTATACCCTTCATGCCTGTGTGGAACGATTCCACAATGGATAGAAGAGTTGGTGGGCAGCCAATCTTCTTTAGTGCTTTGAACAGACCCTCACGACTGACCAAATCGAATGCCTTTGTGAGGTCGATGAAGGCAATAAACAGTGGCTGATTTTGTTCCCGGCATTTTTCTTGCATCTGTCGCAATGAGAATATCATATCAATGGTAGACCCGTTCTGACGGAAGCCGCACTGTAATTCGGAGTAGACTTGATCTCCCAAGACTTGAAGTCTGTGCAGGACAATTCTGGCAAATACTTTCCCAACAATACACAGTAGTGAGATACCCCTATAGTTGTTACAGTCGCTCCGATCTCCCTTGTTCTTGTACAGCGTTATGATGTTTGAATCTTTGACATCCTGTGGGACTTGTCCTTCTCGCCAGCATAGCTCTATTAGCTGGTGGATCTGTAGAGCGAGTGTGTCTTGCCCACTCCTGATTACCTCTATTGGAATCCCATCCTTACCTGGAGCCTTGCCAGATGCAAGTTCATTTATAGCACACTTAACTTCTGTTATAGTGGGAAGTGTGTCCAGGTGGTCAAGAGTTGGCAGGGCCTCTATGGCATCATCCGCTAGCTTGGTCTCACTTGAGTAAAGCTCTAAATAGTGCTCGACCCATCTATCCATCTGCTGTTTCTTATCAGTGATGATTTCTCCAGTCAAGGTTTTCAGCGGTGCACTTCTTTTGATCATTGGACCACAGGCTTTCTTTATCCCTTCATACATGCTTCTGATGTTTCCCTTATCACTTGCGATTTGAATGGACTCACATAACTTGCTCCAATAGTCATTCGCACACTGCCTGACAGCCTTTTGTACATCCTTCCTCGCTTGCTTCAGCTCACTCAGAGTGTTACGCGTTGGTCTTTCCTTGTTTCTTAAGAGAGCTATCTTCTTTTTAACAATCAAGGGCTGCAGTATCTGGCTGTTTGCCGCAAACCAGTCCTGCCTCTTATGATCCACAGTGCCGTAAACCCCTACCGCTGTTTTATAAATAGTTTCCTTAAGTTTACTCCATTTATCATTTACTATACGATTTTCTGATGTATCATTGAAAGCGTCTTCAAGTTGCTGTTGAAATTCAAAGCACTTTCCAGGATCGTGAGTGTTAATAATATTAATCCTGGGGCTAGACTTGTGTTTAGCTGTGTAGATTCTCTTTGGTCTCAGTCTAACCCTTGCAACAACCAAAGAATGATTTGTATCACAGTCAGCACTGTGGTAACTTCGAGTTAATGATGTATGGTTCAGATGTTGTCTCCGTGTGATAATTAAGTCCAGCTGATGCCAATGGCCGGATCTTGGATGTTTCCATGTGACCTTATGCATCTCTTTTGTTTTAAAAAAAGGAGTTTGTAATACATAGGGCATTTCTGGTGCAATGCTCCAGCAGCCTTTGCCCATTAGCATTCATGCGACCGATGTTGTATTTTCCAAGGCACACTGGCCATGAACTCGAGTCATTGCCCACACGAGCATTGAAATCACCGAGCATATAAATGTTGTCGGATTTTGGAACTGCCTTGATCGCAGAGTCTAGCTGCTCATAGAACGTATCCTTCACATCATCAGAGGAAGCGAGTGTCCGTGCATATGCTGTGAGAATGGTGGCAAATCCACAAGAGGTTGCCAAGCGCAGTGATAATAATCTTTCATTACCTCCAGCTGGGATATCAATCATTCCCAGTAGCGAATTCTTCACTGCAAAGCCCACACCATGTTGCCTTTTTCCTGCCTGCCCTCTTCCCTTCCCAAAAAAGGTGTAATTGTTTTCCCTGAGTGACCCTTCCTCAGCGAGGCGAGTCTCCTGCAGGCCAGCAATATCAATGTTAAGACGATTGAGTTCAGCATCAATCACAGCCGTTTTTCTCACATCGTCAATATTTGTCAAGTCAGTGGAAAATCCTGGACACATGATTCTCACGTTCCAGGTTGCAAGCCGTAGCTTGAGGTTTCTATTATTTTTATTAGTACCTGGTGCATTGGTTTTACAGCCTGCGATTCAGATTTTGTCCTAACCCCAAGCACCCATTGAAGCAGGCAGGCTGTGGCGGATCAGCACCCAATTGGCTGGGGGATGCCCAGCTTGAGGCGGGCGGTAGCTGATCAGTGACACCTGTAGGTGTCTCCCACCGTCAGAGGCAACGCGTGGCACCCCATGTCCACGCCAACTGACAAGGACTTATAACCCGTAACAGTTGCCTCTCGTTTTGATTCCGAGACCGGTTAAGACCAGGGATGGAGTTATTGCCTCTCCATAGCACAAAGCCTAGGCTAAAATAAAGAAACCATGTGTTGCCCATGCAGCATGATCCCCCTCTCGGCCTGTCTAGCTCACTCCAGAGGAAAGTTGTCACCTATAATCTGGAACAAGACAAGCTGCAGAAGCTGCCGGATCAGCAAAGCAATGCTCTAACTGTCCGCCTGTCAGAGCTTCGATCCTAGACCAGCTGCCAACCAACGCTTAGGGCCTGGTCTGCCCTGCCATGACTTATTTTGTCTTTGGGTTGCATTTCCTCGCACCAGGATAAGGCTAGTACCTTCCCAATTGCGCTCCTCCGCCCGAAGCCGTTGGCACAATGTGGGGTGTCGGGTTTGGTAAGCGCCGCCCAACACTCGGCGCGTTAAAATATTATTTACGTGGATATTACATTATAATATTACTGTCTACTGGAAGAATGAGAGGGGCTGCGTGGTCTCGAGGTATGGTGTCCGCCTCGAGTGCTGGAGGTCCCAGGTTCAAGCCCCGGTGAGGACCGGGTTTTTTTTTCACGTGGACTTCTAGTAATAACATTTCCCCTGGTTTCTGAGTAGTGATATCGAACGTCCGTGTGTATTGTTACGCACGTAAAAATGCCCTTGGCAGTTGGAAATTGAAATAAAAGTAGCCTAACGGCGCTGTCAGGGCAAAATTTCGAGTTAAAAATATACCCAGAGCATTTTAGGATCCTCGCCGGTGCTACGGAGTTCGTGCACTGAGCTGAGTTTCTCCAGACTCAGGTTTGAGTTAGGTGGAGAACGGAGCACTTATGGGTTACACCCGTGTGCCGTGATGTTGATCCATCGACTAAACTAAACTTTCTTCTGGAAGAATACCATAATTTATGTTCTCTTACTATTTGTGGTACTCTCTTGCATTGGATGAGAGTACCGATGTACATGATACTGCCCAATTATTGATATATATACGTGGAATAAACACTTCTTTCAAACTAACTGAAGAGTTACTGAGTGTTGAATCACTCAAAGACACAACCACAGGCCATGATATATTCGATGCTATTACTAACTGTATTGAAAGAACTGGGTTGGTTTGGAACAAGATGACAAGTGTTAAGACTTACGGAGCTCGAGCTTTGACTGGAAAAAATGTAGGTCTGGAAAGTTGACAAGTGATAAGATTAAAGCAGAATATCCAGACAACACATTATTACCACTTCACTGTGTGATTCATCAAGAAAGTCTGTGTAAAACTGTTTGTAAAATCAAGCATGTTATTGACCCAGTTGTCAGTGTCATCAACCTCATCAGATCAAGAGGACTTAATCACAGACAGTTCAAGTCATTACTTGACGATTTGGAAACTGAACATTCCGATGTCCTGGACCACACCAGTGTTCGATGGTTGATTTTCGGCAAGGTGTTGAGGCGAGTGTGGGAACTCAGAGAAGAAATAGTGATGTTCCTAGAGATGAAGGGCATTGCATGTGACTTTAATTCTAACATTGTCAATAAAGAGTGGCAGTTAGACTTTATGTTTGTCATTGAAATTATTGAAGAGTTAAATGAATTGAATGTGAAACTTCAGGGCAATGGTGTGTTTGCACATGAATTGTATGTATATGTAAAATCATTTCAGGCAAAACTCTCACTGTTCTCTAGACACGCAAGTGAAAAAAGATTTTGTCACTTCCCTTTGCTGAAACAAGAAACCATTTCTGATGACATGACTGAAAAATAAAAGCCCAATTAGATGCATTGATTGAAGAATTTGGATGGAAATTCCAAGATTTCAAGAAAGCTGATACAGCCACAGAGGACATATAGTTGGAGCTGCTTGACTTAACTTACAAGCAGATCATGACCTGAAAGAAAAATTCAAGACAGATGGTTTGCTGGATTTATATGGATCTTTATCACAAGAATCATTTACCAACTTGAAAAACTTTGCAGCTAAACTTTTATCATTATTTGGATCAACATACATTTACGAAGAAGCATTCTCTTGCTTGAAGATCAACAAATCTAAACATAGGTCTTTATTGTCGGACTGCAACTTGCATGCTGTTATGAGAATTTCAACAAGCAAACTTGCTCCAGATTTCAAGAATATTGTCAAAAATTGCAAGCAGTTACATACATCTCATTACAAATCAACAACTGTAGTGACAATGTAGTCGCTGTGTGTCTAAATTAAAGCCATTGATAGATAATAAAGAATATTTGTTATAATAACAAGTTGTAAAATCGTGTTAACAAATTAGAAAAAGTTTTTGTCCATATTGTCAAATATAATGTATAAGTGTATAAGTAAAATAAAATTGCAATAATTAGTTATTTATACTGCTTAATAACCAATAAATAATTAATAATTATTTATTGTGATAGGTTGCTGTAAACAAAATGGATATATAAAATCTGAACCTTAGCCAATATGATTGTGCTCTCTTTGGTTACCCATAGATGTGAATATGAATATTCTTTTGTTGCTGGAATCATTAATTCTTTTGTGCATTAATTTCGGTTTTGGCGTATTGCATGTTTTCCCATTTCCCTGCGATTTTCCTCAAGCCTTAGGCTTGTTTCCTATTTACAAAGTTTACGTGTTTTTATTTAATATCTACATATTTTTCGTTGTTCCTTTTGTTATAATGTCCTTTCACCGTTAGTTTTAAGATGTCATTAGACATCCATATCTTTTGGCTTTTTAGTTTTGGTATAGTTGTTTCTTCAGCGCTTCTGTCAGAATGTTCAAGTTTCTTGTTGACATCTAGCATCATTAAGTATGGTTTCTCCATAAGACACTGTGTCAGGAACGGTCTTTACTTCTATTTTGAATTTATCTGTTCCTTTTTCTCATTCTTTTCATATATATCAAATTTAATATTTCTTGGTTTACATTCAAATCGCGCGCAGCTGTGTTTCGAACGCGGGTATACGGGATCACGAGCCATGTCCGTAAAACCTTCGCCATGGTCGATCTAATTTCAGTGCATCAGTTGGCGAGGGAAAGACCTTGGTGTTGGCTAGTACACTAATGTTAAATACCTGTTCATGTTGTAACTAGACAGTTCTTTCTCTAAAACCCTCAGGGCAAAAGAAAGGAGGATCTAAAATGTCGAGGAGAGAATTAGCGACATACGTGAATAATATAGAACGGATATGAATGAAACTGCAGAAGACAGCAAAGGATAGGAGGGCTTGGCGTGGGTTGGTTGAGGGCTTATGATGTATTTGGAAATAAAGGATAGAATATGAAGATTAAGCAGAGCTTCTATGACATTGAATTGCCACAGAGATTACAGAGAAGACCACATCACACAAGCGTTACTTATGTTTGCCTTACTTTACGTTTATGTGAACCACACATCTCCCATCTTTCAGGGCCAGCCTGTATGGTTGAAACTCATCGGCAAACTTTAGAATGCGGATTACTATGTACGCAGTAAGTGGTCACATTTACAGTGAATGCTTTGAACAGTACAAGAAATATGGATGCCTCTTGGGGCAGCTTTGGGCATTTCAACTTGAAGTAAAATATACCATCCAAGGAAAACTCAGTCAATTATACCAGGGGAGATGTTGTCCCCCAATCAAGAAAGCCATGTAATGTGAAATCGTGAATAAAATACCACACTCGTAGAATCTGCCATCTCGACTGACCGATTTATACTTCGTTTCTTCAAATTCCCATTTAATCCTGCACCAATTTGTACTTTTTTCATTCTACGGTAAACATGGCTGCCATTGTTTAGCCTGCCTGCACTGAGTCTGTACTGTCTGGGGAACATACCACGTGGCATGCTCACAATTGTTATATAAATATTGATAAACAACTCACCGGAACATCTGAATCCAGCTTTCAAGTGGATCCTTGACTTTACTAACCTTATCCCATGATCTGGGCATTGTTGACGGTTCTCTGTTGTCTCTGCTCGTCTCTCCATCGTGTAGTCAGTTTTTTTTTTTTTTCTTCTTTTAAACAACATTCTCTGTTTGCCATCCACAACAAATGCGCCCTCCCAAGTGTGGAGATTACTCAATGTGGCCATATATAGTAGTTATGTTTTTTAAACGTTCTAATGAAGATAGCATAAATGAAGCCAAGACAAGCCAGGCATTATAGTCGGAAGGAAACAATAAACATTTCAAAGCCCTCAAAATTACAACTGGCGTTGGTTGAATATAAGGCAAGATATAGTACACGCCTAAGCAAATTTCATATCCCCAAGCATAGGATAGTCGTCTACAAAACAAGCTTAGCGTACTGCGCAGCTCAGTGCAATAAGTATCCAATGAATAAATTCCCTTAGCCGTGTTACAATTCTCATGACAAGAATAACAATTAGTATCCAGTATCCAAGCAGTGCCGCACTCCCTAGCGTAGAGGTTTAAACGACTTTCTATTTAATTCCGTTTATCCATGTGGGGTAACGCAGCGCGCGAGAGTTGGTATCGGTTCTCGCCGCGTTGGTAACTTACGGGATAAGTAAGCCGGCCGCTCAGAAAGCAATGACAAACTAATGAGCGTAATCTTACCAAGAAATCAACAACAGCGGTAAAATGCTGGTCTTGACAGCGATGTCCTGTAAAGGATATGCGAAAAAAAAATCCAAGTAGTGGTATGTGTGCACATTTGCCACACGTCTGTAGTAGGTTCATTCAATGACCCATTTACGTATACTAGACACAGTGATGATAACAGAGACGAACAGTATGATATTAGATTTAATAATGAAGGACCGCCAATTTTGGAGATGGAGGTTCGAAATGTTCTTAAGCATATGAAAGCTGGCAAGGCCCCCGGTGCAGATAACATCACAACAGAAATGATTAAAGCTTTAGAAGAATTTAGACTAGAGCAAGTCACCAGATTGCTGAACACATTATATGATACTGGAGATATACCTCCTGAATTATGTAACTCTGTATTTATTGCAATCCCAAAGAATTCAGGAACCTTGGAATGTGATCAACATAGAACAAATAGTATAATGAGTCACATCACAAAGATTTTGCTAAGAATTATCATGCAAAGAGTGAGGAAGAAGATACAACCTGAAATAGGGGAAGAACAATGTGGGTTTGTAGAAGGAAAGGGTACAGTAAATGCTGTGTATATGCTGCGAACAGTTATTGAACGTGCTATAGAAGTAAACAAGGATATACAAGTTTGCTTTATTGACTAAACAAAGGCTTTTGATAGAGTTAGACATGTCAACATGGTAGATATGCTTGCAGATCTACAAATTGATGGGAAAGACATTCAATCAATCAATCATGTGCCATGCCGGAAAGCGTGGGCGGTCATGATTCGCCATTTCCCTCGATCACCAGAGTCGTGGATCAGCTCAGTGTTCCTGTCTCGTCCATGCCATGTGGCCAAGCCATCCAGGTATTTTCCTCTTGGTCTTCCTCTTGGTCTGTTCCCCTCGATCTTGCCAGCTGTCACCAAGTTCTCCAGTCCATTTCTTCTCATAACATGTCCAAAAAATTTTGACTGTCTACGTCTAATTTCTCTAATCAATCTACGATTTTCATTTGTCTCTTGTAGTACTTGGTCATTGGTTTTTCTATCTGTCCATGGTATTCTTTGCATAACATAACTAACATTAGACTTATAAAAAACATATATTGGAAACAACAAGCTGCAATAAGGATTGATAATGAAGTGGGACAGTATCAGCCAATTAAGAGAGGTGTTAGGCAGGGATGTGTAATGTCTCCAGATCTTTTTTCCCTATATAGTGAAAATATTTTCAGAAATGTAGAGGATATAAATGGAATCAGCATTGGAGGACGAAACATCAATAACATTAGATATGCAGATGATACAGTATTAATTGCAGACAATGCGCAGGACCTGCAACAATTAGTAGATGCGGTTGTTGTACACAGTGAGCAACTGGGGTTAGAATTAAATTGTACAAAGACTCAGGTTATGGTCGTCACTAGGAAGAAAGAAGTGCCACAATGTAATATACAAGTAAATGGAAATATTCTTCAACAAGTGAATCGGTACAATTATCTTGGAACAGTCATAACATCTGATGGGAGATGCCTTGAAGAGATTAGAACAAGAATCGCCATGGCGAAAGTAGCCTTTAGCAAGATGAAAAACATTCTGACCAATAAAAAGATGTCAATTGAAACGAGAAAAAGAGTGTTGAGGGGATACATAGAGCCTGTTCTTTTGTATGGATGTGAAACTTGGACAATGAGCAGTCAAGCTGAAAAAACATCTGATGGCTGCAGAAATGTGGTTTCTGAGGAAAATACAAAGAATACCATGGACAGACAGAAAAACCAATGACCAAGTACTACAGCAGACAAATGAACATCGTAAACTGATTAGAGAAATTAGACGTAGACAGTCAAAATTTTTTGGACATGTTATGAGAAGAAATGGATTGGAGAACTTGGTGACAACTGGCAAGATCGAAGGAACAGACCAAGAGGAAGACCGAGAGGAAAATACCTGGATGGCTTGGCCACATGGCATGGACGAGACAGGAACACTGAACTGATCCACGACTCTGGTGATCGAGTGAAATGGCGAGTCATGACCGCCCACGCTTCCGGCATGGCACATGATTGATTGATTGATTGACACAGTGGCCAAATAGTGCTATAGACAAATCGTCACTCGGCGGTTGTAATTCCAGCATCGCGTGGACCGCCTTTGTTTCACAAAACAATTCCCTATACCCAGTTTAGGTTGGGATTGATTTTAAATTTCGAATCCGCCTCGGTGCGGATCGAACCCACGACCACCGGACCGGCAGTCGAGTGTCTAACCACTACGCCACCACGGCTCCCATGCCTATATAGTGCTTATGTTATTGTTGTTTGATATTAACCTAAGCAGAGATGTGGGAATGTAACAATGTATGGACCGAGATAAATTGGAAGGACAGAATGTTAGACGGGTTTACGTACCCAATTTATAACCCGTTGAAAATTAAGTTTGTTCGTTCTGTTATTGTGAGTTTAGCCCAGAAAGGTGTCTAAGACAGGAACCAACGATATGTCAATAAATATGGCACTCCCCTCCGCCGTCTCATTTGTTTATTGGCACTTTCATGTTCTCAATAATGTCATTAGATGCAGCAAATTATACAATCAGTCAGCACAGATTTAACGATTGACAACTTAAACATAAATAAAGACCAGACAAACGCTTACAACACAGGCAGGCGAAACCTGAGGACAATATAACTAGACACTTTCTTGACTAGAACCAACAGGGCGAACGAAATAGTGGGAGATCTAAACACACACAGGGAAGAGAATAACAGAGATGAATAATACTGGTAGAACATGGAGGGAACTGCGAGAGAAGACAAATATTCGACGGCTTTAGTTGGTCGAGCTCCTATATCTCCGTGGATAGAGGGAAGAAGAAAAAGAAGAAGAAGAAGAAGAAGAAGAAGAAGAAGAAGAAGAAGAAGAAGAAGAAGAAGAAGAAGAAGAAGAAGAAGAAGAAGAAGAAGTAGAAGAAGAAGTAAAAGAAGAAGAAGAAGAAGAAGAAGAAGAAGAAGAAGAAGAAGAAGAAGAAGAAGAAGAAGAAGAAGAAGAAGAAGAAGAAGAAGAAGAAGAAGAAGAAGAAGAAGAAGAAGAAGAAGAAGAAGAAGAAGAAGAAGAAGAAGAAGAAGAAGAAGAAGAAGAAGACGACGACAAACGCTAATACACAGACCGAACTCACAAATGAAAGCATGGCCAATTATCATAGGAGACAGAAATATAAAAGATAAGAATTTAGAGCGACCAAAAGAACAGAATAAGATCAGGCCAAAGTAACAAGCTCAAATGAAAAGAAAAACAGTTGAGAAGGAGAGTTCGATGGAAAGCACACTCCTGTAACACTCTGCGCTTGGGAATAGCAAAGAATTAACGATAATGACAATGACTAATAAAAGGCGACGGCTCGTGTAGCGTCCGGAGTCGTCTGAATACACAATTGGCACTAATCTTATTATTCTTTCGTGTTTCGTCCATTGATACTGCTTCGCCAGACCAGCCCAGAAGAAACATTTGCATGCCAGAGGACATTTCCAACCGCACACGGAGGCATAAGGTTCGGCGATTAACAAAACAAATCACGATAGTAAAGCCATAGTACTAATAAGATAACAGGGCCCTAGTGGTTCGGTGGCCCACCGGCTCATTGATTCACCAGGGGAACGATCGATGCGTCTCGTTACTGTCCTGCTCAGACAAGTTTTCAAACTGCAACAAGTAGCCAGCTAGCTGGAATTAAACCCAGTACTTTGTTTTACTGTTTATTGTAATGTACGATTTCAAATAAGACTTGATGGGACTTTTAGTAAACGCGTGGAATTTACCCCTTCTTTCATTACCATTAATTCTTTGTTTATCGTCTGTATTATTTATTTAAATATTTTGCAAACTTCTTGAGAAAAGATTACGAAATACCATAGAACCCCAGCTAAGCGAAATACAACTTGGATTTAGGAAAAGCAAAGGATGCGCATATGCCATTTTTGCTCTTAGACAACTTATAGAAAAATCAATCGAATTCAATAAACCACTCTACTTAGCCTTTGTCGACCAAGAAAAGGCATATGATAGAGTAGATAGAAACAAGCTGTGGGAAATCCTTAAACAATATGGAGTGAGTACACATCTAACAAACCTATATAGAAGCTTATACAACAACAGTGAATGCATAGTGAGAACAAATGTAAGAAACTCATAAACCTTCACCATAAGATCTGGAGTACGACAAGGTTGTGTCCTGTCTCCTCTCTTGTTCATAACATATATAGACAACATATGTAAAGAAACCAGCCACACAGAGACCGCAAGAATACCACATGACGAGAACACAAAAGAAGAACCATCTGCAAATCTAACCATTAGAGAACACCTGTTTGCGGACGACCAGGCACTAATAGCAAAGTCAAATGCTGATTTACAAGACCACATGAATAGTCTAAATGAAATGTGTAGGGAACATAACATTAAAATTAGCACATGGAAAACAGAGGTAATGACTGTAACTAAAGAAGAAAAAGCAACAACGATTCACCTAAACGAACATCCCTTGAAACAAGTAAAGAGTTTCGAGTACCTATGAAGTATAATATCATCAAATGGCAAATCAGAAGACGAGATCGAAAATAGATGCAATAAGGCAAACCAACTCATTGGACAAATTACACCAATACTAAAGAACAAACATGTATCAATAACTACTAAGAAAGCACTTTACAATACAATCTTCCTACCAACTCTATGCTACCAATGCCAAACCTGGACAATGACAGACAAAGAGAAAAGAAACATCACAACAACAGGAAGAGATTCCTGAGAAGAATACTCAATGTACCAAGAAGAGATAAGATCAGAAATGAAAAAAAAAATCAGGACTAAAGTGGGGGTTATAGCTGCGCTAGATTTTATTAGAAGGCAGCAAGTCAAATGGTTTGGCCACGCAAGTAGGTTACTAACTAACAGGATACCACAACAAGCAATGATGTACAGACCAGAGGGAAGCAGAGAAAGAGGCCGACCACGTAAACGATGGTCGCAGGGAATAACAGAGTCCATGGGAGTATCGATACATGAAGCCCATAAGCGGGCACTCTCCCGCTGTTTATACTTCACCTCGACACCACAAGGTACAAGAGGAACATGATGAGATGAGAGAGAGAGAGAGAGAGAGAGAGAGAGAGAGAGAGCGCACGTGTGTGTGTGTGTGTGTGTGTGTGTGTGTGTGTGTGTGTGTGTGTGTGTGCTCTTGGGTGTTTGTATATTTATTTATGTCTTTCTGAAGAGCTGAAAATGTTTTGCAACCCCTTAGTTTTATTTTTAATCGGCATTATCTTTTAGATATATTGTTTTCATGTGTCTTATTTATAAATGCTATTTTCTTGTCATTTTTCTTTTATATAGAGTGTCGCGTAACGTATTCTACTAGGATGGAATTGGATCAAAGTAGATACTAAATAGACTTCTACGAATAGAGAATCTAACCACTGCTGAAGAAGCGATCAAATGGCTCGCAGTTCTAGAAGAATGATTAACAAAGTCCCAGAATGGATCACTACTTCTAAACAGTGCCAGGCGGAAAGTTATGACGACTAACTGTACTAACACACGAAGACAGTATGTCAAGTTATTCCTGCTAACGTGCCTGGATGAATAATGACCCCCCACTGCCTAATGTATTCTCACACAACAGGAGATAAGACAGAATGATACGTATAGATGTAGTCCTTTCACTCGTCACACAATCTGATGATGGTAATTCTAATTCTATAATGACAGACGCAGTTGTTAAAAGTACAAATATAACATAACGTTTAATCCTAAAGAACACTACGTGAGCCCCACTGGGAACTCACTGACACATAAGAGATACGCAGATCCCTGAAATTTCTATAAGATAATGTTCAGCTAGAGGATATAATCATAGACTCCGAGCCAATAGCGGACAAATTAGAATTGCTGTGCAGTGGCAAACGGGTGGGTAGCCACTCATCTGATAATCCTTAGCCTCCTGGATGGTAAGCTGGCAGTGCTGACTGGATCGTGGTATGGACTCCACTCTCTGCTGCATCAAATGAGTGGTTCGTAGCTCAATCACCGGTCGTGAATACGGCTACAGATGATCAGGGTGCAGGCTCCTGCAACTAGATTTTGACTGGCCTATCGGGAGTGGAGACTATCATTAGCTTTTCTATGTTTTAGAGGGTTTTTCGGCTTAACAAGAGCCAGCAATAAAATATGTTTAAACACAGACAGGTGTTCAATTTTAGCCAATTGACGTGATAGTAGCTCCTGCTCCTTCCAGGTTGCTATCAAAACTGGCAGAAGTTAGGGTGCTACCGGAAGTTAACTTCTCATCCAGGAGAGTTCCCTTCCTGTGGCCAAATTATTATTCACAGCCAAAACTGAATATAAAATTCAGCCTGACTTGATTTCTTGGCTTGTAAACGAACTCTACCCTACATCTACTTCTAACTATAAGAAGAAATAGTATTTAACTCTCTCTATAGTTTTATGTATATAAATACACTAACCAAAGACGATTTTATCTAATATTTGAAAATATAGATAAAAATAAAAATTACTACAGGATACATAGAGGGGTTTACTGAGGGCTATCTCCATCTAGTAACAAAACGATCTGAGAGGTGGGCCAACCTGTCACATAGAGGAGCGGCTGGCCGCGAGGCTAGAACGCCGGACTCTCATTCGGGAGGCCCGGGTTCGATCCCTCGGTAAGGTGTCGGATATTTTTCTGTCGGGGGCAAAAAGAAAATCAGGTACTTCAATTTTAATTCACCGCAAACAAAGAAGAATCCCTTCGAGCCTCATTTGCATCGGTCCGGCAACCATTTTCCGGTTTAGTGTTCGGTGGACTGATAGACCGATCGATGGATGTTTTTAAGTTTTTGGGCCCGTAGGGCCCTCACTGCAAAGACCCTTCTGCCATACACCGCAAGGTACTATATTGGCAGTCAATGACAGTTTTTGACAGTTTTTTTTTTTATATAAGTGCTATTTACTAACACCTTATTTATAGCAGCGCTAGATTTCTTTATAAAATAGCAAATTAAATGGTTAGTCCAAATAAATAGGCTACCAACTAATAATATACCGCAACAAGCAATGATGTACAGAGCGAATGGAGCCAGAAGAAGAGGCAGACCGTGTAAACAATGAACAGAGGGAATAACATAGTACACGGACATCTCGATATATGAAGCCCATAAACGGGCACTCTTCCACTGTTTATGCTTCACCTCGATACCGCAAGTTACAAGAGGAACAAGATGAGTTGAGATGAGATGAGTGCGGTATACCTACCAACTGAATTAATCCAGGAAAAAGGAGAAGCAGCTTGTGTACCTGTCATAAGACATGAAGCATGCTGTCTGAAAGTGATGACAGCGGCAGAAATAAAGCAAAGAATATTGTTCCCGCTTTTTCAGCAACTATAATTTTGGTGACTGCGTATTGTTTGAGAATGCTCAATATCCCATGGCCCACTGGTGAAGCTAGGACGCATACAAATTGAGGCCATGCGAGCCATTCTTTTCTGAACAAAGGGCACACCATCTGTGCAACATATGCTGGCCCTGTTATCCATATATGACAGGTGGAAGATGCTCGAAGCCAAGCTGTACCTCAGGATTGCTGCAGACATAGAGCACTCCCCGTACGAAGCTTTCAGTGATACCAACAGACAGGTTGAAGAGGTAGGTCTTGAATGACACAAACTGAAGACATATTCTGGCAGGTGTGTGGAATAGGCAGGATAGCATGTGGAGAGGAATGGGTCAAGGTGCCACCCTCCCTCCTCCACCCGCTAACAGTGAAGCACGTAGGTGCAGTTACATTGTGCCGAGAGTGGGAGTGTTACAGAAGTGTCCGCGCAACAGCTGGTAGAAAACTCACAGCCTGGCGACGTAATTATTGACCATAGTGAGTTTGTGGTAAGGAACCAAAAAGAAAGGGTGTGATTTTATTGCAAAGACAAATATATATTGTTGAAATTATGGGAATGTGGCATATGCTATAACATCTACCATGGGACTGGAAGCAGCTTTTGGCAGCTTTTCGATGATTGGAGGGCAGCACAGCCACAAAAGTGCTTGTAACGGACTCACAAGGGTATGCTTCAGACAGTGGCAACTGGCTTGTACCGGGTGGTGTGACTAGCATCGCTCGACAGGACAGAGATTGCGAGCGTGTCATGGATTTGCTGCCCAGTGCATACAGGTGTGCGGGACAATAAACAGGTGAATAGTTTAGCTGCTGCTGCCACTCTGGGCAGAGGGCTACTTGTCGATGAAGGTGATGTGGTGTAGGCTGTCTGGAATCGAATGGAGAGTTCAGCTGAGCTGAGTATCCATATCTGGAATTACTGGCTCAGAAGGGAGTGAATGGATGGTTTGGGCGATACTCAAAGCAAAGAGGAATAGCCAGGCGGAATTTTAATTAAATTGGTACTGGAATCAGAGTTGGGAACTCTTTGATACCTTTTGAAGAGGGGCACTAAACAGGTATGGAGATGTCTGGAGCCCAGTGATATCGATTCTTAATATCAGTTTCAGTCTCTCCACATCTCTCGGTCCTAGGTGCTCTAAATCAGATCTACCGATGATGCTGGTTTTCATAAGCGTGGCATGCATTTCTGTGTGGGCAAAGTATTTGACTTGTGTGTTTTCAATTTATTACCGAGGCTCTCTTTTCATATCCAACTTCTCTACTTGTACTATTGATCAGACTTGTCATTGTAATAAACATCTTAAGTTATTTAAAATAAAGTAAAGTGACGTGATAAGTACCAGGCATGCAATAGATAGTAAACGAAGTGAGTATGGAAGGCTGCTGGCAACAGGCTAAAATCATTTGGAACCAATCATGTAAAGCAGTCCTTGGAAAATGGGGAACAGACACAAAAATGCTGTATAACACCGTAATCTCTTTAAAACACAGAAGAAGAAAAAAAAACGAGGAAAAAGCAGATTTATATAATAGCAAACCAAGAGCTACGAAAGCCAGATCCTGGGAAACAACACACAGAAGTTTGTAAAGAAGGCAGGAGGCGGATAAAAGACAATAATTAGATGACATAGCAAGAGAGGCCGAAGAAGCAGCATCGAAACGAAACCTCAGAGGCACTTACATTTCCCGAAGAAAGTTAGCAGGAAAATATAATCATTCAAGTGGACTGGTGAAATGCAGAAAAAGGAAGGTTGTCAACATTAAAGATCAAATGAATAGATGAAGAGAAGACTATGGGCTTATATTTCCCAGCTTTTAGGAAGGGAAAGCATTCTATAGAATGGCTTGTTTCGTGTTATTCTCTTTAGACTCCCCAATACCCGCTGTATTACTGCTTCTAACGCCAGCATAGTTTTTCACAGCATGGAAATAGTGAATTCTTATTTAACAGTACATTACAATTCTGAGAGAAGATATTGTACCGTACACTTATTTCATATAAGAGTTAATATGGCATTCAGCATTAGTGAGATTAATGTATGCATGTTATTACTTAAACCCCCCCCTCCCCCCGCCCCCCCCACACACACACACTCACACACAACACACACTCACGCGAACACACGCACTGAGAATCTCTCTCTCTCTCTCTCTCTCTCCCTCTCGCTCTCTCTCTCTCTCTCTCTCCCTCTCGCTCTCTCGCTCTCTCTCCCTCTCTCTCTCCCTCTCGCTCTCTCTCTCCCTCTCTCTCTCTCTCTCCCTCTCTCTCTCTCTCTCTCCCTCTCTCTCTCTCCCTCTCTCTCTCTCTCTCTCCCTCTCGCTCTCTCGCTCTCTCTCTCTCCCTCTCTCTCTCTCCCTCTCGCTCTCTCTCTCTCTCTCTCTCTCTCTCTCTCTCTCTATCTCTCTCTCTCCGTTGATTCTCTCTCCGACCACGCCAACCTCCCACCTGCTGCATTATCCACTGTATAATTAACGGGAGTATGAGAAACGATACATGGGCTCCCAGTGCTGTAATAAATAGTGAAGGTTCCTTTTGGAACGCCTTCGGGAACATTAGGCATATGGTGCTAAACCCACAGGCTTATAGACCAATGATGTAGTTGATATCACGGCCTTCACTTTTGAAGTCATTTCTTGGTACCCATTTAAACAGTTCCAGCACTCAGTAACCCACTATTTCGAAATGAAAATAGTGAGAAAATTAGCTGCCCTCCAGTGAGGGTCTTCTCCGTGATTATACGTCATATGTTTTGTGTAATTCTGTTCTGTAAAGCCGCATTACTTTGTGTTATTTTATATCGTTTACATTTCCATAGCGTTAGCGCAGTTCCACTAATTTTAATCATTTTTACTATGTTTACAACTACACTACAACTAAGTGAATTTTCTCCTCCAGTTAATCGTTATATGTTTTTATCCGTGTTTTCATTTCCTGTTCATTGTTCTCATTTTTACATCTTTTCATTCTTATAGTCACTGGATAGTATTCCCCGTGATTATATGTTGTTATTATTTTTTTTGGGGTATATGTATTTGTTTGCTGATGAAGGCTAGTTGTCGCCGAAACGTCCTGTGTTTTGTGTAATTATGTTCAGTAAAGCTGCATTACTTTGTGTTATTTTATGTTTCTTACATTTCCACAGCTTTAGCGCAGTTCCACTAATTTTAATCATATTTTTGCATTCATTACCCATCCATCTGGAACCAAATAGCAGCAATTAAAATGGGAGATAAAGAAGGAAATTATGAACACATAAAGCTGGGAGTAAGACAAGGATGTGTTTTGTCACCATACCTCTTCTCCCTCTATAGCGAAGTAATAATGAGAGAGATCAAAGAAAAGCCAGGAATAATATTCGGAGGATATAAAATAAATAATATACGCTATGTAGATGACAATACCGGTCTCCCTGGTCTAGGGGTTAGCAGCTTTCTCCGTACCTCGATTACTCGTGGTTGACGTGAGCGCAAGAGAATTGGAAGCGGCCCGAGTCGCGGCAGTTACTTATGAGAGTATGGAGCCGATCGCTCAGAAAGTCGTGGCGTGCTGATGAGCGTAATCTAGCCTAGAAATCAACATACAGCTGAAAGATGCTGATGTTGACCGCAATATCCTGAAACAGGATGGAAACGTGGAAAAAAAATGCATATGACAATGCAGATGGCGGATACTACAAAAGATCTACAACTGTTGGACATTGTAGTAACAGAAAGTGCAAAGAAAGGACTCTCCTTGTGTCAGAGTGCTGGGAGAGACAGAGATAGAACTAGAATAGACATAGATACAAGTAGGACAAGGACAGAGGAAAGTAAAGGACAGAGACAGGACATGATAGGGACTCTATACAAGAGTATACAGAGAGAGAGACAGTAGAAGGAGATAGTACTCCAAACCAGGGTTAGGACCCGACTTAGACAGGACACGCATGTGTCATAGCTAGGACATAATTAGGACGTGACGGGATTCACTCCCGTAATAAGACAGAATACCGTAAGCACGGGGATTACCCGTAAACAGACTGAACTCTAGTATAGCTATAGGACGAGGACTGGACAACTGGACAAACGTGGTAAGTGTGCCAGCACACCGCACAGCTAACCGCACGAGAGAAGGGGACGAGAAACTGGACTGGACATGTGAATTGAGTCAGACGGAGACTGACAGTCGGTGTGACAAGACATCTGTGTTTTCCCTTATGGTGTAGAGTTTAGAGAAAGCATAGTTACACTTAATCAATGATAGTCTATTACAATTGAATAATGATTGTTAACTGTGTTTGCTCAGAGAGCGAGATGTATAAGATATAATTGAACATGAATTTTGGAATGTCCATTCACCCAACGATGTGTTTGTGATTTCGAGGGGTGAATGAAGGGTTCGCACGAAATCAGGGTGTTGACAAGCGAAAACCAGTTGGTGTCAGAAGTTGGCCTTAATCCCACTAGAAGAAAATTGAGTGACCAAGTTGAACACACCAGGAGAATTAATTGCCAAGTTGGTGTACAAAAGTGAGCCGTGAACTTACCGGCAAAAGATAGAATGACCTAGAAAGTATACAGGAGGTTTAGCGAAAAGATGAAATGAGGAGTGAATTGGACTAAGCTCGTGAAAATAAAATCAGAAAGTTGATTCTAAAATCACAGCTAATTGTGTGTAGCAAATGGATAGATAAATTCATGTGTGATAATTATTTCAATGTAAAAGAATGAATATGAACATGTTTCACAAGGACGTTTCAGGTGAGGTCGAACAGAGGTGAAGACACAAAGACATTGACACGACAGACGACAGACTAACATAAATAAAAAAAAAATATTTCACATTCCAGCATCCTGTCGGAGTGAACCGTCACACAAAATTGTTTGAATGTGTTAACTTCGTGCATGTACTGTATTTTCCAAATAGTAACTTTTACTGCTCTATATAACAGAATGCAGAGCAGGTGTGATTAGAACAGCAGTCCAACTTGAAATTCAGAAGTACTTCAAATAGGCCCAAGAGAACTCCAATTTTCTTTCAGATGAGTATACATTTTGTGTTGATAAAGTGATTAGAATGGCATCTTAAATTGAGAGCTGTATATATTTAATATCTTTATATAATATTGATTGTTAATTTCATTGCATATACGAGTGTGTGGATAAACATTATCAAAATGTCAACATCGGGAGAATGTATACAGGCAGGTAAAGACCTGGGATATACATGTGAGAAATTAGAAAAATGGGCAAATGATAAATTTAAAGAATTTAAGGATGCTGAAAGAGATTAACGAGCACATGAACGTCAGCATCAGAAAGAACTTGCTGAATTAACTGAAACAAATAAATTGAGACAATTAGAACTAGCTGAGGCCACTAAATTGAAAGAAATAGCCGACGCCACCAAAATAAAAGAACTGGCTGAGGCCACTAAATTAAAAGAGCTAGAGATTAGAGAAAAACAACTAGAAATTGAATCACAGACGCAGGTGAAGTTAAAGGAAATGGAGATTAAATCTCATGCACAGATTGCCACCACCAAGTTGAGAAGTAAAGAAGAGGAAAACAAATTTAACAAGTACAAAGGGCTTATCAAACCGTATTGCCAAGGAGATTCCATATCTGCATGGACTGAAAACGTAGAGTTCCAATTTAAAGTCCAAGATGTACCAAAAGAACACTGGGCGGTGGTCTATATGAAGAACTTGTCAGGGGAGCCTTTAAAAGTGATAGAATCTATCCCCCAAGAGCTCAGAAATAATTATGACTACATTAAACAACGCATTATGCAACATTTCTTACTAGACGCCCCAGGTTATCAAATACATTACTCCAAACTAAAACCCAAACCAACAGAAACATTCATTGATTACCTTTCTAATGTACAAAGTGTATTTAACAGATGGCTAGCGGCAGCAAAGAGAGAAAATTTTGATAAACTTAAAAATCTAATGATAATGGACAAAGTCATCTCCACTTTACCATCTCCCTTTGCAAAGTTCCTACAGCAAGCCGATATTGAGTCAATAGAACAGTTAGAAAAACGGGGGTCAGCATATTTTTCTTCTAACCGTGACATCTTTAAAACACCTGTTGAAGAATCTGAAATTGTATCATTTGCTAGTAGTAAAACTCAAAAACCATTTCAGAGGAGGGACAAACCGAAATCTAAGCCACCTCAATGTCCATACTGTCGTTTGTTTCACGAACAATACTCGATGTGCGACCAGAACCCAGGATATCCGTCTCACTTAGAGATGATGATTAAGAGGCAAGAGAACAAGAGAAACACGTATAGACGTGCAGTCAAATGCTTCTTTTGCCGTTCGTACGGACATTATAGCTCTAAATGTCTTGGACGTAAGAAGTTGAGAACCAGCAATGCTGTACTTGTTGATACATCTTCTGAGAGTGAAAGTGAGCATGATAGTAAAAGTGAGGAAGTTCTACAATATACTGATAATGTTGTAGCAGCTATTGATGTGTTAAACTTTGATAATTGTGATAATTGCCATCAATTTCACGAAGACGGTGTGCTGAAATGTGGGCACACAGTACCATGCTCTACAGAGAGTGCTAACGCAGTCACAGCCTCCAGAGGCAAACTAGTGTTTTATGACGGGATGGTAAATAACAAAGCTTGTCAATGTTTACTAGACACCGGCAGTACCCTTATTGTCTTGAGGAAGGAATTGGCTTTGCCAGAAGATTATACGGGCAGTTCAGTAGAGTGCCGTACATTCTCGGGTACAATAGAAAGATACCCGCTAGCAAAAGCCCGTATAAACACTCCATTCCTATCCGGCACATTTACGAGCGCCATTCTAGAGAATCCTTGTACGGATTTGATACTAGGATGCTTTCCACAGATGAAAAACTGTACCGCAGAACAAATATTAGCCTGGATTTGATACTAGGATGCTTGCCACAGATGAAAAACTGTACCGCAGAACAAATATTAGCCTGGAGAGAAACCGATAAGGCTAATATGGTAAAAAGATCTAAAACAAATAAACAGCAAGATAACTTGCATGTGAAAAAGTTACACCCTAAAATACTAATTGGGACAAGAAACAACGCCACAAAACAAAGTTTCATACACGCGCAACGCGTCAGTACAGTCATCTCATCTTGTGGAAAATGTATAAACCCAAACATGACAGGAAACCCGTCATGTGATTTTCAGATACACAAAGATAGTCTCTTAACAAATGACAAGAGAGACAAACACAAACATCAACACACATTACCACCAGTCGAAGAGCAACAGATACATTCGGTCTGTGCTAATCAAGCACGATATAACTATACCAGAGATAGAACATTAGCTCATTTTGACTGGCAAAAATTTATTAGAGATATCAATTATATGTCTCCATCATGTATCTTATTTTACAACTCAAAAAGGAAATCTAACCACTTGACAGCAGAGGACCAATCAACAACATTGGTCGCTAAACATGAACACGAGACAAAAGACAGAATGCAACCACATCAATTCATCAAACAGAAAACCAACATAATGCAACTACACCCAGTCATCAGACAAGAGACAAAGATAATACATCCACACCAGACAGTAATCAGACAGAAAACGAACACAACGCACCTGCATCGTCCAATCAAACAGAAAACGCATTCAGTACAACCACAATACGGGACCAAACACAACACAACAATATAGAACAACCAGAACCAACAATAGAAGTGACAACAACAAGAGACAGCATACAAAGAAAACCTAAACGTACGAACAAAATAGATGTACATACAACTGACTGGACAAAACACTTTCAAAAACTTAGACAAGCCTTCGAAAGGATAAGAGTATTTGGACTTACAGTAAAGCCCACCAAAGTTGAATTGGGCTTGGAGAAAATAAACTTCTTAGGTCATACTATATCAAAAGGGCATTTAGAAACAGACAACAAAATTGTGACAAAAATTCTAAATCTCACGATACCAGTCACCAAGAAACAAGTCAGGAGTTTGCTTGGATTGGTGAATTATTATAACAAATTCATTCCCAATCTGGCGGAAATTACCAGTGTCTTTTCTAATTTATTGGAAACAACTGTAAAGATCGATGTGAAAGATTACAATTAAATAATGACTGTTAACTGTGTTTGCTCAGAGAGCGAGATGTATAAGATATAATTAAACATGAATTTTGGAATGTCCATTCACCCATCGATGTGTTTGTGATTTCGAGGGGTGAATGAAGGGTTCGCACGAAATCAGGGTGTTGACACCTTGAATATCAAGAAAACAGTAACAATTGTGATATAGAAGAAATAGGCAACACCCAAATGTGAAATAGAGATAGAGGGGAAAATTCATCACCAAGTAGATAGTCTTAAATATCTAGGAATATTTATAACATCAGATGGAAGATGCACAACATATACTAAGAGCAGACTAGGGCAAACAAAGGCTTCATTTCAGAAAATGAAGAATATCTTATGCAATAAGTCAATATCATTGAATGTAAGAAAGAGAGTGCTATGGTGCTGTAGTATACATCTTGCAAGCCGCCACATCGCTGCTTGAATTTCCCCGCACTATCCTCCAGTTAGCAACAGCACCAACAACCACTACCATTAGAATTACATTAAAAATTAAAAATAAAGGAAGTAGCGCCTATAGTTTAAGAAGAAAGATGAAATTTGCATCATCTGAATTTGAAAAAAATAGCGCTGATTTGAAAAGGGAACGACAATAATTTAAATATAGCCGAAAAGGAGCTTAGCTATTGGTCCCTAAGAACTTATTTCAGGAGAGACTAAGCACTATGTTCAGATGTCGTAGTTCGTAGATAATATGTGGCACTAGGTTAACCCATAGTGAGGTTTTTTTATTTCTAGTTATGCAGCTTCTATGAAAGCATAAGCATTATGCCTAGGTTGTGCATTTTACTCCTTAAGCAGTTAAGCTAAGTAAGTAGTGATTTCGGAGTTAGTGATTAACTTAGGATTTAGGAGGTTAAAATCCACAGTTCAGTAGTAAGGAACTATCTTAAATGTGCATTCACTAGTTAGGAGGATTAGTGTAATTCGTCCTAGAAACAGTGCATGTGCACATTAAATGTAGTTGTTGAGTTGAGTTGAGTCAAGAACCGACATCACTGCACTCAGGACATGCCCATACGTGCTCAGTACCCTCGTTAAACAGCCAGCGAAGAGTCATACTACTAATCGTTCCCTCCGCTATCTGATTAAATGTTCTCCTGGTCTTCCCTCTCAGTTTTGAGATTCTTCCAGAACCCCTGCCGATCCCCCGCAATCTCATTCTTTCCACATATGGGTTCTCAATCTGTTCCTCCGCCTTCTCCACCTGGTCCCACAAGCGCACGACCACCCCCCCCCTTGTCCATAGGTAAGATACCATCAAGAAGTGCATTCCCTGCTAGCCTATCAGCCTGTTCATTCCCCCGTACACCCACATGGCCAGGGAAAAATATCCATACAATTCTCACAATCTGTGACCTCTGAAGCGACGAGAGCAATTCCACACGAAACATTCCTTTCTCTACCTTGCTTGCTAAGCATATTCTTTGAATCCGTAATGAATACAACGTGTGTTGCAGTAGTCTCCTCTAGCCACCGGAATGCCGCTGTTACTGCCTCCACCTCCGTTCTCATGCTGGAGGTTGTAGTCTCATATGCCAGGCTCTCATTTCTCAAGACTCGCCCATTAGCCCTTGCAATAAAGCCCCAGCCACTACGTCTGTTTCTCACCACTGACCCATCGGTGTAGATGACTATGTCACCTTGATGTGTGTTGCTCTGGGTCAGCTGTTGCACTTCAAACTCAGCGCGGCCCGCTGCCCATTCTCTGCACTCACGACCCAGTGTTATTATTACATTGTGCCAGTCCGTCATGTTATCCGGAACTTCAACCCACTCTCTTTCACGATTGATGGTCTCTAGATCACATACCTGACTTATAGAAAGTTCTGCCTGTGCCATCCAGGACCTGCCTCGTCTTAGTCTATGACCCTTGACCATATCCATTGCTGCATGCAGCGGGTGATCCCTGTCTGCGACAACTCTCGGGTACCATTTGGCCTGAAGGACCCTATGCCTATCCGTCATTGTAGGTAGCGCCAGGATATGCCTCATGCAGTTAATTGGTGTGTCCTTTGTGCACTCCAGTATTAACCGCATGGCAGCATTCTGTATGCGCTCCAACCTTTCAAGCTGACTTTTTGATACTGTCAGCAGCCCAAAACCATACTCAAAGGCAGAAATTATTAACTGCTGAAAGAGCCTGTACAGCATCCTCTGATCTACCCCGGTTGCTGCCATAGCCCTCAATGCATTAAGTCCCCTACCAGACTTCACCACCAAAGCTTCCACATGATCCCTAAAAGACAAACACCTGTCAAAGGTGATACCCAATTACTTCAATTTACTCTCTCGACTAAGAGGACATCCATTCAACATAATACCTGGGACGTCTGCCTTGACGATCCGGTTATCCAGGGAGTACCACACAACCGATGCCTTGTCTGGGTTTAAAATGGCCCCTGCGTCCCTGGCACCACACCGTCACCTTGTACATTAAATGTAAATAGTTCCCTATATGTTATCATAAAATCCTGTGTGTTCTTTGGAAGCATTAATATGGTGATTCAATTGTGACTTCATAGGTGTTAAATGTGTGAATTTATCTTTCAGCTTATTGATTGTGAGTCGCCTAATTTTCCTATTCATCATTCATGCAAGTATGGTTATGATTTACGTTGAATGATTGTAGATTGGGTGAGGAGAAGTGGCATACCGAGGATGAGTATGATCAATCAATCATCACCTGAAAGTTATTAATTTAATGCATACTTCCAACTTTATCAGAGGAGAAGATGATAATGGTACCCATGCACTAATTGATAATTTAGGTCGCATGACGCCACTCTGAATTCCATATCACTCATGTTACAATTATATGGTTTTGTTTCATGAATTATGTTTGATGTATGATGATGATGAATCTTATCGATGAGTAAGGTGAAGGCATGTACCTATATGTTGAATTGAATTGAATTGAATTGAACTTTTTAAAATGGTTACAAACTGGGCACGTAGGCCCGTCTTACATTCGGCCCTTCCAATCACACATCTTTCGTTCATCAACAGTGCATGATACATTCGCATGGGGAAAAAAAAACATTGTCAAATAAATGTTGTAAGCATAAACAATGCATATTATCATGTAAGGTAAAACATCCCCCCTCCCACACACACATCCCTCACCCACTCACACATCACCCACTCCCACATCACCCACCCATAACCACACATCCCCCACCCATCACTCTTCTCCAACAACCACACATTCCTCCACCCACACACACACATCCCCCCACCAACACAGACATCTCACACCAACCCACACACCCATCCCTCACCCACTCACACATTTGACTGATGAAACATGACTGATGTTGAAGAGGAGGGAGGATGCTCCTCCTTAAGCATTTGATTGGGAGGAACCCACCTGAATGTCATACAGTAGATGATGCCATAATGTACTTATATTGTTTATAAGTAAATACTCATTGCATTTAGTGAAGGAATTAAGACACTTAATGTGTGAGGAATTTTCTCTTAAATGGAAGGATAACTATGGAGAATAATTATGTACATAGGGGAATGGTGAACATGGTTATCAAATTCTGAATCGATCAAGGTGTTACTCAGCCTGGAGACCAAGGGTGACAGGCATGGGCGAAGATTACGCTGCTTATCTGGTAGTCTAAACCTTGAGCTCCCTGTAGTGGGGGATTGGATGGAGAGGAACCAGCTATGGGGTTGATAACTGTCGGGGAACACTTAGACCCTCTTCCTCCTTTGTTTAATCTTCCCTGAGGTCAAAATTCCCTTTCTTTATTTTCCTTTTGTCTTTGAGGTTTTTGATACTGGAATTTCAGGTAGTGGTTAGATCCATCCAGCTCCAAATATGACTCTTGATGGGGGGCACCTGGCTGGAGAAATGAAGAAGACTATTCTGAAAGAAAGTTCCAGCTGGAGTTTCATCTAACCACTTAGGACAGGTAAACCTGTATCGCCTTAAATAAAACAGGGGACCTTTACTTGGACCTGTGATTTGAGAGGCTAATCGACTATCATCCTACCTGGACCAGATCAACACTCACTCTGAGAACTCAATATATTTATTTTCACTGAACCTTTTTGTTTTTGTTTTTACAAATGGGTTCTATAGACCCTGGAGTGGATAGACTTGAGTTTACGACACATCTTTATACTTAATATAACTCAACTGAGAGAGATATATATCATTTAAACCACTGGGGAATTGAGGTTTATGTTGATGTTTATGTTTTTTTTAAGTGAATGTTTGTGGCATTAATGTATTTTTATATATCATGCCTTTTGAATGGGTTATTATTATTATTTCTTCTTCTAAACAGAATGACCATTACCCCAGTTTGTTGTGCTTATCTTATATATAAATTAGGATGTGCGTATCTCTGTCTGTATGTATGGCCTTTATTTGTTCGCGAACGGCCCATCCGATTGAGATGAAATTTTCTACACGCCTTCCTTTCATTCCAGAGCTGTCAACTGTGATATTTTGTTAGTGTGAAATCGCCTGCTTACTCAGTATTATTTCATTTTTCATTTTTCATCATAATTTCATATATCTCAGGGGACCTAACTCTGTAAAAGTTATTTCAAGGGGCATAACTTTTCTGTATAACTTATAGTCATATTGTGGCATCGTTTTCAAAGATTTATAAACTCTTTGTCCATAGTTATATACCGGCATATGAGTTATAATAAATAATGATACAATCTGTAAGGCATTTTCAAAGTTTTCATAAAAATGATGCACAATGCATAACATTGTAACTCATCTTTTTTTGCTTAAGAAGTTACTGTAGTCATGCAGGTGATTAGAAAGAGTTTTCATTAAAAATAATGGATGGTGTGTGGTAGAACGTTCTTTTAAGTTACATTTTTTTTTGTTGTATGAATTTAATGAAGCCGGACAGGGTCAGGCAGACAGATAGACAGACAGACAGACAGATAGACAGTCGGGAACAGGAACTTATATGACTACTTATATAAATTAAATGAGATGCTTCACACCAGGAGCTGGGCGATGTCGGGCCGGGTCAGACAGACAGACAGACAGACAGACAGACAGATAGTCGGTAACGGGAACGGGAACTTATATGACTACTTATATGAATTAAATGAGATGCTTCCCACCAGGGACTGGGCGAAGCCGGGCAGGGTCAGCTAGTTAAATATAAAAGAGATTCCATTTCCAATATTGAGTGTTACAAGAATTTCTTGAGTGTTGACGTTATTGTTATTATTAATAAATATTCACTAGATATTAATTATTTAGCTGAGAGCGGAGGGACAAGGAACCTCAACAAGAATATTGTTACTGTTCGAGGAAATCTTTTCCTTGTTCACCCTGAGGACTTCCTTGGCTCTCCGGGACTCATGGAAGGTTATTAAAATTATAACGGGCCAGGATCACATTGGGAAAGAGGAACTCTAGTTGTCCTCTATCTCTTTCAGATTTTCCCAAACATCCGACAGGTGCTACATCAGTGGTTCTCAACCTTTTTTGGCCTGTGCCCTCCTTCACCATATTTTTTAGAACTTCATCCTCCCCTCCCCCCCCCCCTTTCGTATTTCCTACCTACAAATTTGGCCCGTGCCCCCTTCACCATATTTTCAGAACGTCATCCCCCCTTTCGTATTTCCTACCTAAAAATCCCCCCTCCCCGCTCCTGCCCCTACACAGTATACTTAATAATGGAAGCACATACCAAAACAAGTCTAGACGTCCACATAAAACGTGATTTGTGGGTCTACTTACTTTATAAAACGAATTTTAGAAGTGGTGGGACGTACAGAACCGTAAAGTATGAAGGGAAAAACAATATCAAATAATCGGTTCTTGTATTAACGCGATCTTGACATAATCTTCATCCCCCTGGAAACCCTCCTCCCCCCGGGGGGGGGGGGGTCCCCACCAGTTGAGAACCACTGTGCTACATAGAGCCTGTTGCTGTATGGCTGTGAATCTTGGAATGTAAATGAACAAATTAGGAAGAGATGTGGTTTCTGAGACAAATGTTGCGAATTCCTTGGACTGCCTTTACAACGAATGCCTGAAAGCGGCTAGTGAAACTATAACATTATATACAACAATAAGAAAGAGGCAAACAACTTTTTTGGTCATGTAATGAGAAGAGAGGCATCGGAGAACATCGTGACAACTGGGAAGATCGGGGGAAGAGAGGCAGAGGCAGACCAAGAGAAATGATGCTGGATGGATTGCGACTGTGGCATGGAGGAATATCAACGGTAGAGTTGATCCAGAAAACCAAAGACCGAGATCTTTGGGGAGTCATGAACGCCTACGCCAGTCGGCATGGCACTTGATGATGATGGCCCACGTCTACTAAATGTTGCAGGTCCTGTCTGCAATCAAGATTGTATCATCTGCATCTCTAATGTTATTGATGTATCGTCCCCTAATGTTGATTCCTTCGGTATCGTCTATATTTCTGAAAATATTTTTACTGTACAGGGAAAAAAGATCTGGAGACATTACACATTCCTGTCTCACACCTCTTTTAATAGGCTAATACTGACTTACTTCATTATCACTTCTGACGGCAGCTTGTTGTTTCCAATATATGGTGTTTTTTTTAAACAAGTCTAAGGTCTTTTCCATCAATTTGTAGTTCTTCAATCATCATTATCATGTCGACATGTCTCACTCCATCGAAAGCCTTTGTGTAGTCAATAAAGCAAAGGTGTAGATCTTTGTTTACTTCTATAGGCCGTTCAGTTACTGTTCTCATTATATACACATAATTTACTGTACCCTTGCCTTCCACAACCTACATTGTTCTTCTCCTATTTCGGGTTGTATTTTCTTCCTAACTCTTTTCATGATAATTCTTAGTAAAATCTTCGTGGTGTGGCTCATTATACTAATTGTTTGATGTTGATCACATACCAAGGCTCCTGATTTCTTTGGGATTGCAATAAATATCTTCTTCTTCAGCTTTCCGAGCCATTGAGGTTCTTTGCTGCAAATACAATCCGGCTCCATTCGTCTCTCTGGTGGACCTTCTCTTGCCAGTCGTTGATTCCAAGTGCTTGTAGGTCTGTATATGTATTATCTCTCCACCGCCTTCTTGGTCTACCTCGGGGTCTACGGTCATTTATCTCCTGAGTGTAAGCGAGTTTTGTTTCCCTATTATCTTCCATTCTTTCTATATGCCCTAGCCATTGTAGTCTATTAGCCTTCACGATACCAGTGATTAGCGGGGACTTAAACAGATCATAAATGTCTTTGTTACTTCTTCTTTTCCACTCTCCACTTTGTGTATCCCTAATGGGTCCAAAGATGCGTCTTAAAATTTTGTTCTCAAAGGTTTGTAACAAGGCTTCGTCTCCTTTCGTTGTACTCCAGGTTTCAGAGCCATACAGCACAACTGGTCTGATCAGTGTTTTGTATATTGTGATTTTGGTGTTACGAGATAGCGCCTTTGATATTAGCAGATGTTGTAGTGCATAGTATATCTTATTTCCAGAGTTGATTCTAGTTTGTATTTCTTCCCTTATGATGTTGGAGCAGTTGAAGATTGTACCCAGGTATTTGTATGTTTCCATTCTTTTAATGGTCATATTATCTATTTGTATGTGGCCAGAGTTTTTAGCCATTCCGTCTCTTGAAATTACCATATATTCTGTCTTATCTTGGTTGATAACCAGCCCCATCTGTTGGGCTTTTTCCTTTAAGTGAGTCAATATTTCCAATGTCTTTTGTTCACTTTGCCCTATAATATCTATATCATCTGCATAACCAAGCAGCTTGGATGTTCCTCCAATATCACATTCCTCCTTTATCTTCCTTACAACTTTCTCTAGAGCCAGATTGAAGAGTAGCGGCGATAGTGCATCACCCTGTTTCAAGCCAGATGTTATTTGGAAGGGGTCTGATTTCCTGCCTTTATATGTTACTATATTATAAGTATCTTCCATGCATAGTCTGGTCATGTTAATTAACTTCCTTGGTATTCCAAATTCCTGCATAGCATTCCATAGACTATTCCTATGGACACTATCATAAGCCTTTTTAAAATCCACAAAAATGTTATGGAGATCTCTTTTATATTCCCAATGTTTCTCGGCTATTTGTCGTAAGATAAATATCTGATCTATTGTTGATCTGTTTTGTCTAAAACCCGCCTGGTAGTCACCTAATATGTCTTCTGAATATGGTTTTAGTCTATTTAGTAATACTGCGGATAGTATCTTATAGCTTGTGGACAGTAGTGATATTCCTCTATAATTTCCACATTGGAACTTGTCTCCTTTCTTAAAGATAGGTATCAATAATGACTCTTTCCAGTCATGGGGTAATTCTTCTGTCCTCCAGATTTTTATTATTAGTTCGTATAGCTTTAGATGTAATGCATGGCCACCTGCCTTTATAAATTCAGCAGCAATTCCATCAGTCCCAGTTGCCTTATTGTTTTTAAGTCGTGTGATTACATATAGGATTTCTTCAAATGTAGGTTCTTCAATTTGTGGTTCACATGTTAGAACCTCTTCCTGTGGGAAAATGTTACTTGGAGCTTCACAATTTAGTAATTCAATAAAATATTCTTTCCATGTGTTGCACATTTCTTCATTGGTATTTATCATATTCCCATTTTTGTCTTTTAAACCATATGTGTTTTGTTGGTGACCTCGTTTCATTGACTTCAGTTCTTTAAAAAATTTTCTGGATTCATTTTTCTGGTGATTAGTTTCCATATCTTTGAATATATTACTCATATATTCTCGCTTCTGCTGTCTGACTATTTTTGTAGCCTCTTTACATTCATTTCTATAATGCTCTTCCTTTTGGATGTTATTGATGTCATTTAACCATACATGTCTGGCATTCTTCTTCCTAATGACTGCTTCTTCACATTTTTGATTGAACCATCTGTTCTTTCTATGCGTGGTTAACACACCGAGACATTCTTCTGCGGTAGATTGAATTGTATTCTTGATGTTCAACCAAGTTTGGTCAACGCTTTCCTCCGAAGGGTTTTGCAGAGTTTCAAGTTTACATTTTATTTCATCTGTAAATTTCTCTTTGACTGTAATGTCTTGTAGTTTTTCTCTGTTATATGTTGGGTGTAATCTTTGTAATTTAGTATAGAAAGCTCTCTTAAGTTTTATTTTAAATTTCGCTCCAACGAGGAAGTGGTCACTGTGGCACTCAGCTCCTCTATAACTTCTGACTTGCTGTATGTTTGATGCATTTCTGTTGTTAATTAAAATGTGATCTATTTGATTATAGGTTCTCTTGTCACATGATTTCCAAGTTTGTTTGTGTATATCCTTTCTTTGTAGTCTGGTACTGCTAACCTGCAGTCCTTTGGCTTCTGCCAGGTTGATGACTCTCCATCCATTATCATTTGAAGTTGTATGTAGGCTTTCCATACCGGCCACTTTTTTATTAGTTTGCTCTCTACCTATTTTTGCATTGAAGTCTCCCAGCACAATCAGGATGTCCTGTTTGGGGGTTTCTTCTATGACATCTTCCAGATCATTATAAAAGTCTTCTTTAATATCATCTTCTTTCTCTTCAGTAGGTGCATGTACATTAATCAACGTTATATTTTTCCATTTACCTTTTATTCGTAATTTACTAATCCTGTCATTAAAAGCTTTAAAGTTTAAAACGTTCCCCCATAACTCTTTTTTGATGACAAATCCTGTTCCTAATTCATGTTTATTTTGGGTGTTTCCTCCATATATTATAATCATTTCATTTTGCTCTAAAGTACCCTCTCCTGGCCACCTTATTTCTTGAATTGCTGTTATATCCATTTGATATTCAACCAGCTCCCGGGTTAGTTCTTCCAGCTCGATATAGTGTCCGTACATTCCATGTTCCAAATCTCAAAAGTCCTTTAACGTTCCAAGGTCGTTGTCCAGATAAGTCAGTCCGATATCGAGGCTCATGTATTTGTTTCGTAACAAAGAAAGGTTTTTACAAAGGTGGGGATGTTAACCCCACGCTTCAACCCCCAACCTGGAGGACCAGGGTGTTTCTCTTTGTCTGTTCTCTACCCTTTGACCTGTCCGGCTTGGGAGGCCCTGCTGGTAGCTACGCTACCGCCGGCATAGCTCTCAGGGTCATTGAGAAACTCAAGCTCCCCCACCACGACAAGGTGGAAACACCATCGGGGGAGGCAATAAATATAGAATTACATAATTCAGGAGGTATATCTCCAGTATCGTATATTGCGTTCAACTGTCTGGTGACTTGATCTATTTCATATTCTTCTAAGGCATTGATAATTTCTGTTGTGATGTTATCTGTACCCCGGGGTCTTGCCAGTTTTCATATGGTTAAGAGCATTCTGAACTTCCATCTTCAAAATTTATGGTCCTTCATTATTATTCCGATGATCATACTGTTCTTCTCTTATATCATAATAAAGGTCTTTCACATAATCTGACCACGCATGTATAATCTGATCCTTTTCTATTATGATTTTGCCATCTTTGGTTTGCAGGCAACCCGTTGATGCGTATGTTCTTTTGTTAGTGATGTTATCAATTCTTTTGTGCATTAATTTGATATTCCGAGTGTTATGTTGGTTTTCAATATCCTTGTAATTTTCCTCAAGCCATGTTTCTTTTGCCTCTTTGCATAGCTTCCTAATTTTCCTGTGAATCTCTTCATATTTTTCCTTGTTATTTTTGTTATTTCTTCTTATTTCCATGAGTGTTAAGATGTCTTCCGTCATCCATTTCTTGCGTGCTACTTTATTTTTGGGATGGTTGTTTCTGCAGCTTGGTTGACTGATTTCTTTAATATTTTCCATTGGTCGCTGAAATCTTGAAATAATATTTCCAAATCGGGTCAATGCATCACATCTGTTTTTTTTTTCTCTTTTTTTACCTCTACGTTGAATTTGACTTTTATCTCCTCACTCTTCAGTGCCTGTAGATCAAATTTGGTGTTTCTTGGTGTATATTAGATTTTCCTCAATTGTATATGTACAAAGTACATTGTTTAAGATTAATCTATGGTCGCTGTAGCAGTCTGCGCTTGGTATAGTTTTTGCGACTTTTAAGGCATTTCGAAATCTGCTATTGATGAGAATGTAATCAATCTGATGTCTGATCTTATGATCAGGACTCCTCCATGTCCTTAATCTCCTTGTGATGTTGATACCAGGTATTTCCAATAATTCAATACCCACTATGGCGAATTTCCCTATCAAGGGAAATAACCGCTTAGAATAAATTTCCAGAATTACATCATTCTAGATTGTGGCTCTTAAAGGACATTTTAAAGTGCGTATAATTGGTGCTGTCAAAGTTGATATTGGCATCAACGAGATGGTAACTGCTTGCTTTCATACACTCAGATCTGGTAGGTTTAAACCACAGCTCCAATCACGGCGATGGTAACATCTGAAGGTCGGTGATTTCATCATTCAAACACACCTATAATTGCCAATGTTTCGCCTGTCTTTTACTCGCTCTGATTTGTACTCGCTTCGTTGGGTATTTTTTTTCCCAATTCAATTCAACTTCATTTTAAAAGGGTCACAATTTGGGCACGCAGGCCCGTCTTACATTCGGCCCTTCCAATCACTCATCTTTCGTTCATCAATAGTGCATGATACATTCACATAGGGGGGAAAAACATTGTCAAATGAATGTTGTAAACATAAACAATACAAATACCATGTTATGAAACACATCTCCCACCCACCCACACATCACATCACACCACCCACCCACACCCCCACCCACACACACACACAGGGACACATACATACCCCACGAATCCACCCATCCCCCTCTCACACACATTCCCTCAACCCACACACTCACCCACCCACACAAACATGCCCCACCAACCCACACATCTCGCGCCCACCCACATATACATCCATACCCACACACCCATCCCCCACCCACACATCCCCACCCACACGTCCTCTACCCACCCACCCACACCACCCAAAACCCACCCCTAACCACACCTCCCTCGACCACACATTCACCACCCACACACACATCCCCCCACCAATCCATGTATCCCGCACACACCCACACATCCATCATCAACTCACACATCCCCAACCCATACACACACATCCCCACCAACACATATCTCCCCCCCCCCCACACACACACCTGAGAAGTTGTCCCGAGATACCTCGATAAAGCCAACGCCGTCACTGATGGTTACATCCTTCAGAATTTGAGCACAGTGAGTCTGGGTCAAATACTGCAACTAATTTCAAAACTTAAACATGGCGAGTCAGGTTCGTTTGTTGGCACACATTGGGGTCCTGAGTAAGACAAGTCCTGTTCAAAACAGTTGTTACTGTTAACCAATGAATGTTTGGAGCATGAGGAGTTAAAGTCTAGATACTGGGACAATGTGGACTATTACCACAGTTGTGTGGGATTTGAAACAGTGGGTCTACAAACTGGGGCGCAGTGGGTTAATGTAATAACTGACACGGACCTAAACTGGCATAGAGTAAGTTTATAATACCCTGAACATTACTAAACAAACGGATCTGAGTGGGCCACTGCTGCACACGGAACAAAGTGGGCCACTACCGATTATGAAATTAAGTGGGACACTGATGCACAAAGAACTAAGTGTACCATCACTGATCATGCAATTAAGTGGGCCACTGATGCGACACAGAACGAAATGGGTCTCTACCGTTCATGAAATTAAGTGGGTCACAGCTGCACTTGGAAGTAAATCTCTCTCGTCTAGTATTTTTTTGTTTCTCACATAAAACTAAAGTTGTTCTTTTCTATCTCCTGTGTTGATATGTCTCATTCTTTGTTTGTTTCCTATAGTGCCGATGAGTGATAATTAACATCTGCAACTTTAAATACCTCGGTGTCTGTTTTTTTTTCTGTTTCTGTCCATATTTTCAACACTCTTCTCACTCCATTTCCCTCAGATTCTTCCCCATTTCATTATTCATTGTCCAGAATGTGGAACAGATTGAGAGCCCGTATTGGAAAAGAATCATATTTCTGGTGATCGGCATGGGTACTGAAAGAATCTCATAACTGAGAGGGAAGATAAGGAGAACTTTCAATCAGATAGCGGGGGAACGATTAGTACTATGACTTTTCTTTGGCTGTTGAACGAGGGGACGGAGCGCCTAAGGGAATGTCCTGAGTGCAGTGATGTTGGTTCTTAACTGAACTCAACTCAATTCTGTTATCTCTTCAGAAAGCGTTTAATTTGATTTAGTTGTATTTATCATGCGCCAGTGTAATCTGACCGTTAGGGTGTTAACTTAACAAATGACAATACAGCCAACAACTACATGCTTTCCACCATCAGGGCTCCGGGGTCGGTGAGATCTTCTACACTTGGCACCGGTTAATGTTTATTATCGTATGGGAAAGCAGCATGGCAAGGAACTGTGCAGTTCAGTTTATTATGCCGTGATATAAGCACACATGAACACTAACACCATGTACATACATGATCTTCACCGTGACCTTACTGTCATTCAGACAACACTCACACTCTAAACATTTGTATCAGATTCTAACTGACAACACAACTGTGTATTCTTCTTGCACTTTCCACATTCACTCTGTTAGTTTATTTGTTTTTCTTATCCCGTACTTTTTATTTTAGCATTTGCATTGTTATGTAGTAAATGATTTACTCTAAATTTGTCTTATCACTCATTCTCTGTTGGAGCGGTTTGTGTTCTCATACTAAGTCCAGCCTGCGGCGATCTATGTCTCTCTAACCATAGCATGTTATCAAGTGGCTTAAGTGTAATTTAATGGAGTAAATATTAACTCAGTTAATATCAGCCAGCACGTGACCACATTTAATAATTACTCACATTCAACTACTAGTATCAATTTTTTTATTCAATCTGTAAGAAGTTACTTATCATTTGTGCTCATCATATGTTCATGTTATTTCATACATCATGATCTTTACTGAACGAAAGGTGATCTTGCAAGGACATAGTCTATACAAGTATAAATATTGAGCACAACCCACTACTGGCAACGCTGATCGTACCCTGGTATGAACCTAAGGCCTATCCACGTCAATATGGAAGCACTATACTCGAGTTTCGCTCTCGTTTGAGCTCGCCAGTAGTGCATATCCCTGACCGGATCCGGAAACAAGCCCCGGATCATGCGTGTGAAGCGGGTGTGTAACCACGCGGCACACACTGGACACGCCAAATTACCACAACAGAATACCACAAATCTACCCATCGTAGGCTATGCTCAAGATTGCCCAATCGCCGCGACTGACGTCCGTCAATCGATGGGACCCGAACGATCAGGACTTCTCACTGGCAAGGAACACCAGGCCTCCTAAAATCCAGTGAGCAATAATCAAATTGATTATTTGGTTGTTTCGGGATTTGAAATTTAAATATTGAGCACAACCCACTACGGACAACGCTGATCGTACCCTGGTATGAACCTAAGGCCTATCCACGTCAATATGGAAGCACTAGACTCGAGTTTCACTCTCGTTTGAGCTCGTCAGTAGTGCATATCCCTGACCGGATCCGGAAACAAGCCCCGGATCACGCGTGTGAAACGGGTGTGTAACCACGTGGCACACACTGGACACGCCAAATTACCACAACAGAATACCACAACGCTACCCATCGTAGGCTATGCTCAACTACTATACAAGTATGTTGCATATTTTGCTATATAATGATTCAAAATAGTGATTTTAGAGCAGCCGCAGTCAGTCTGCAGCCATTGTCTGGTTGTGACGATTCGTGAAATGCTGAGACGACATCACCGTGTCCCATCTAATGTTGGCATTATATCAAACAGTGAGTGTCACCATTTACTTTTCTGCATGTCGATCATAATGATAAGATTCTTCGTCAGGGACAGAATTATAATCTGTGGATAGATTGTACATAGTAAAGTAATTAATTAAAAATATAAATTGTTGGGGAACTCTTGGGTCATTTGGTAAAAACAAAACTGGAAATATATTCAAAGGTATTAATTATCACTTAAATAAGCCAAGGAATTGAACCGGCGCCCATGAGTTAATGGGGCCTCTTTCGTATCAGTCTGTACTCTGGACCCCATCCTCCAGGAAGCTCTTAGAAGTGCACTATCGCTCTCTCGAACAGAGATCTTCCCATCAAAATCCTGCTCACTCAGGATAACACAAAATGTATCTTTAAATTGCATCCCCATAACCTAGCTGCTTGCAAAACCCGTCACCACTGCCTAAACATCCTGTATTCAGATCCCAGCAGGCCTGAAGAAAAACACCTATAGTGTCCTGTAGGCGTGACAATAACCTGAAGGAGGTCATACATGTCAGAAGCAGACTCCCCATGCACACAGCGCTTCCTGTCAATTGTATCAGATGTAACCAAACAACATGTAAAACTTCGTTTTCTCATAGACCCTTCGGTGAGCTTTCTTAAAAAAATGTTTTAAAGTATGGAATCATTAACTTGCGAAATACCGCAGTTTAGTTGGTGACATCATTTGCGAGAGAATCAACATTACACACATCGCTGAGACAAGCAGCAAACCCATTTATTAATCTCTAATATTTCCCACCACTGCTCGTTCACTTCCTTCTTTATAGTTTCTTGTTATGTTCTCTTCTACCTGTCTAGTTTTTGCTTCGCTTCCCGAACTTCAAATATTATATTGTCAACTTATGTTATTTACTTGTGAAGTTCGGATAACTGTCTGTGAATGAATTATGATACTTGTGTTCTCTAGCTACGCGCTCTTGTTTATTGCTTTAGTTTGTGGGCGAAGAATATAGTCGAAATGTCCGTTTATTGTATCTGGTGCTTTTGTTTATTGGCCTTCCCAGTCACAGCTTGCATTCCTTTTGCGCAAGGGGGGGGGGGGGGGGAGAGGGTGGGAGAGAGAGAGAGAGAGAGAGAGAGAGAGAGAGAGAGAGAGAGAGAGAGAGAGAGAGAGAGAGAGAGAGGATATATTATTACCAACACTTGTTCCAATGCCACCTATAAAATTATTTAATTCTGGAAGGATATCCTCCTCCTCCTTCACCCTCCTCCCTCCTCCTCCTCCTCCTTCACCATCCTCCCTCCTCCTCCTCCCTCCTCCTCATCCTCCCTCCTTCCTCCTCCTCCCTCCTCATCCCTCTTCCTCCTCCTCCCTCCTCCTTCTCCCCTTTCCCCCCTCTTTCTCTTAATCCCTCCTCCTCCCTTCTCCTCCCTCCTATTCATCCCTACTCCTCCTCCTCCCTCCTCCTCCTCTCTCCGCCTATCTCTTCCTCCCTCCTCCTCCCTCCTCTCTCTTCCTCCTCCCTCCTCTCTCTTCCTCCTCCCTCCTCCTCCCTCTTCCTCCTCCTCCTCCCTCCTCCTTCCTCCTGCTCCCTCCTCCTCCTCCCTTCTCCTCCCTTCTCCTCCTCCCCCTCCTACCCCTCCCTCCTCCCCCTCATCCGTCTTCCTCCCTCCTCCTTCTTCCTCCCTCCTCCTCCCCCTCCTCCCCCTCCTCCTCCCTCTCTTCCTCATCCCTCCTCCTCCATTCTCCTCCTCCCTCCTCCTCCTCTCTCTACCTCCTCCCTCCTCCTCCCTTCACATTCCTCCTCCTCCCTCTTCCTCCTCATCCCTCCTCCTCTATCCTCCTCCCTCCTCCTCCTCCTCCCTCTACCTCCTCCCTCCTCCTCCCTTCACATTCCTCCTCCTCCCTCTTCCTCCTCCTCCCTCTCATCCTCTTCCCTCCTTCTCCTCCCTCCTCCTTCTCCCTCTTCCTCCTCCCTCTTCCTCCCTCCGCCTCCTCCCTCCCCACTCTCTACTCCTCCCTCCTCCTTCTCCTCCCTCCTCCTCCTCCCTCTTCCTCCCTCTTCCTGCTCCCTCCGCCTCCTCCCTCCGCCTACTCTCTCCTCCTCCTCCCTCCTCCTCCCTCTCCCTCCTCCTCCTCCCTCTCCTCCTCCTCCTCCTGCGATCTCCTCCTCCCTCCTTCTCCCTCTTCCTCCTCCCTCCTCCTCCCCCTCCTCCTCCACCCTACTCCTCCCTCCTCTTCCTAATCCCTCCTCCTCCCTCCTGTCTCCTCCTCCCTCCTCCTCCCTCCTCTTCCCTCCTCCACCTCCCTCTTCCTCCTCCCTCCACCCAAGACAGACAGACATACAGATAGTCGGGAACGGGATCTTATATGACTACTTATATGATTTAAATGAGATGCTCTCCACCATGGGCTGGGCCGGGTCAGACAGACAGACAGACAGACAGACAGACAGATAGATAGACAGACAGACAGACAGACAGTCGGGAACGGGAGCTTATATGACTACTTATATGAATTAAATGAGATGCTCCCCACCAGAGTCTGGGCGAAGCCGGGCCGTGTCAGCTAGTATATATATATATATATATATATATATATATATATATATATATATATATATATATATATATATATATATATATATAAATGTTCTGCATATCATTTACAGGACATCGCTGTCAACATCAGCATCTTTCAGCTGATTGTTGATTTCTTGGCAAGATTACACTCAGAAGTTTGCCATTGCTTTCTGAGCGACCAGCTCCATACTCTCATAAGTCATTGGCGCGACTCGAACCGCTTCCAATTATCGTGCGCCCACGTAGCCACAAGAGTATTCGGGGTTACGGAGAAAGCTGCTAACCCCTCGACCAGAGAGACAGGCATATATATATATATATATATATATATATATATATATATATATATATATATATATATATATATATATATATATATATATATATATATATATAAAGCCTGAAGTACTCATAAAGCAAAAAGCTCATGTGTCATGAACATCTGGTTATAGGTTAATGCGGATCTGGTGTCTACTTCTCGTCAGTCAAGGCACGGGACATGAGCGATAGTGGCAACAGAACTTTGTCTGTGACATTTGTTGTGTATTACTGCATGAGCCTACTACACCAGGAGATGTCCCACGACGCTCTTCGCATGCGCACACCTGTAAAGTCTCAAATAGCTTGCCCAAGTCTGTCACGTCGCTTCCAGCGCAGTCGCATCATGATCTTCGCGACTGCTGAGGTTCTATCTAAAAAAAAAAAAAACCCCGCAATGCACGTCTCTTTCCGTCTTTCCGCTTATTCTGCTCCACTAACCTGTCTCAGTCAACTGGTGTAACTTGTAGAGGAAACAAAATGGGAGTGGGGGTGAGGTAGTGTTCGCGACTCATGATCATATAAATAAGTTGTCGTAAGAGGCGGGAGCCGAACTCCCTGGCTAAAGGGTTAACGACTTTCTCCGTAATCCCGTACATCAACGTAGGGTAACGCAGTTGCTCGAGATTCGGTAGCGGATCGCGTCGCGTTGGTTACTGGCGAGGCGTATGTGAGCAGGCCGCTCAGAAAGCAATGGTAAACTACTAAGCGTAATCTTGCCTAGAAATCAACAACAGCGGTAAAATGCTGGTGTTAACAGCGATGTCCGGTAAATAGGATATGCGAAACAAAAGGGGGCGGGTCAGCTCTAGATAGTGTTTGTCACAGCAACGGGATTAATCAACGAGTCTTGACCAGCAGTCACAATGAATAAGCATGATACACATTATATTACAGTGACAATAGAAATAAATAACTGGGCGACAACACGCCCAAAACTGAGACAAACCTACTCCCTTTACAACTCCACCGCTGAGAGCCTTTAGTTGACTGTCACGATATGGTACTTTTTGTGTGTGGTGCATATACCTAACAGGACGTTCCAGTCAACATCAGCATTTTTCAGCTGCTGTTGATGTACTAGGCAAGATTACGCTCAGTTGTTTGCCATTGCTTTCTGAGCGATATGGTACTACACTTTTTTATTTTGATAACCTAAGTTGCTAAATCCGGTTAGCGGGGTAGGGGTATCCCCTATCAAAGTAGATGTAAGACGCCTCCTTTCCTCCGTTAGTCTACGGGACACCCTTGGGCAAGGTGGAGTACCCGTTTAGCCCCCCGATCAGGGTTACGTGAAGCCATGGAAGCAGGTGGTGGATGGAATGTGAGAGCAGCCGACAGATTGTTGTTGGTTATGGTCTTGCACTCTGCTGCGATAGGCAGATGATCTCATCAGTAGAGACAATGGCTATGGCCACCGACTAGTACAGTCACTGCCCAGAAGGAAAGCAATGGCAAACTACCTTCTGCAAAACTTGCCAAGAAACCATAACAACCATGAAAGAAAACATAATAAGAAAGAGATCTGGTGGCGAGACCCCCAGGCCAGGCAGATCAGATGACACTGGGGAAGAGTGTGACGCAGGGGCCAGTACTAGTAATCGTGATGACGGAGTTAATCCTGACTGTGTTACCAAGGAAATTCCCTGTGTCAGACTAAGAAACAGAGTGAGAATGGCAACGTGGAATGTGAGAAGTTTGTATGAGGGAAAGCTTAAAGTAGTGTGTGATGAGATTGAGAGGTTAAACATTCAAATTTTAGGAATTAGTGAAAATCGCTGGAGTGGCAAGGGACATTTTACAACTGAAAATGGAAGTATTTTCATTTATTCTGGTAGAGATGTCGGAGGCCAGAGTGGAGTGGCATTTTGTTTAGATAAGACAACTGCAAAAACTTTAATGGGATATAATCCAGTTAGTGATAGAATCCTCACTATTAGACTTAAAGGCCGTCCAAAAAACACAACTCTCATACAGATATATGCACCTACTTCAACAGCAGAGGAGGACGAAATTGAAGATTTTTACAACACACTACAAGACACATTAAATAAGATTGGTCATAATGATATAGCAATAATAATGGGAGATTTTAATGCAAAAGTAGGTGCAGGAAGAGCTGAAAATGAGAGACACGTTTTAGGAAAATTTGGATTAGGAAATAGAAATGATGCAGGTGACAAATTAATTGAATTTTGCACAGAAAATGAGTTAACGATAGCCAACACACTTTTTAAACAACATCCAAGAAGACTCTTCACATGGAAGTCTCCAGACAGTTTTACCAAAAATCAGATAGATTATATTTTAATACATAGAAGATGGAGATCAAGCATAACTGCCACATGGTGGTCACGCCCACACGCACCACCAAATGTAAATTAGGAGATTCCCAGTCTAACAATAGAATGACTTGACGACTAGAAACTGAGGACGACGTAATGATCGTCAGGGACAGCGGAAGGGGACTTCGAGAAAGGAGATCAAGACGGCTGTGTGTATTTTTCCCTGAAAGCTCCGTGAGCAAAAGGTTTGATCATCTAGGGCAAAGCATTGTTACTGAGGAAGGGATATCGCCTGTTTGGATATAGCATTCTTGTCATACTCAGGACCGGAACCGATATCAAGTATAGACAACGAGTTAACGAGTTATGTTTGGACATGGGTGGCAATATGCTTTAGGAGATTGGGTAATTATAGAATTATATGAACGGCCAAGTTGTATTAACATATATAACGTCCCGTGCCCGTGTTAGGGCCCCGTTATATGATACGGCAGTGTTGTGTTCATTTTGTCTAAAAGAGAGCAGATCCGAAATAAAAGGATTTATCTCAAAATTATATCAGTCTTCAAGGTGAGCGACTTTTATTACATACATTCATTCAAGTTTGAGTTCTATCGGTTGTAAGCATGTTGAGACACGTGGGGACTTCGATCCGAGGAAACAATGGTGTAATGCAAACAAGCGACGATTGATTCCCGCCATATCAGAAGTAAATATACAAAGAATGCGCGCCTCGATGATAAATTCCTTAGCACGATATGACATCAGGAGTAGACACAATGCGACAACATGGCGGCTGAGTTAAAATAAGCTGTATTACGCTGCCAGAGAAAAACATTGCACATTATCGTTTGTACGCAAAGTAAGACATTATAGTAATCTTCCGAGTTTTTCATGAAAAGGGACTGTCGTTTTAAAGATAAATAATTGCACATCAAGTTGAAGTGCAAACGACGCGCACCATTCTAAACTCAGCGGAAGCCTAAATTGCAGCTCGTGTAAAGATCAGTTACAGACTGCAAGTATTTAATATTTGTCGATATTAAGTGGATGTCATTCGCCACACACAACTTAAGAGATTAAACTTGTACTATTCCACATATCTAAATGACAATGGAACACATTATCAGTGTTGATGTCCGCTATCAGGAGACATACTACACTTACTAGGACCAAATTTGTACCCAGGACGGAACTAGATATGTCTTGGAATTAGACATAGTTGACACAGATTCCTTACACAGACAACAGGACACTTACCTCCACACGGCATTTATACGATTTCACCAACTTCTACACATTTACGATGCCATTATCAGGAACATATAAAGACACTTATGGATGTTACACATTGCACCGCTGTAGCAAATGACTCAATTATTTATTGACATTGTTCCAATGTTAGCTATCCTCACTAGGACACCATTGAGCTCATTTACGGACATGGAAGTAACACTTCGTTCGTCTAACGACACCATTTCATGATTGTGGATTGACACAACGACGATACAAACATTAACTCATTACGTCGACATCTACGGACAACGGTAACGTTTGGACATTGATTGACTGTACACGGATACTACTGGACACTACACTGCACCTGAAACGCATCGAAACGTTACATGTTCCTCAAGACTCTGACGCCAGGACAGACGTACACTATCACACGGATTGACAACTACCATTTTTCATCGTGACACCAGACACAGTCAGCTTGTTCACGCATTGGACTTTATGTACCAGAACTGGATGCAAGCAGATCTACTGATTTCACTGTGGGCATCATTCATTCGGATACCTACAACAGCCTAAACTTATCACAATAAGGCTGCAGAAAAATTCAAACGTCGTCGTTACACTACAGCCAACTACGTGTTATGGGTTGGTTACGGACTTCCTGAGTCCAGGGTGAAAGTAGTACAAGTTAATTGTACTATCGTTCAAGCCAGGAGCAACAGTCTATTGTGGACACAGCTTCTCGGGTATAAATCAACAAACATACCAATACTCGAGTGGTGACCATGGATCAATTTCTTAATGAACTGATCGACACAATTCTATGTCAAAATTTTTGAACGACAGGAACTCTACTCGGTTATCTATGTATAAGAGAGCCGGGAAAAGGCCAGTAATTTTTATTCATTGTTGATTGATGTTATGTTGACTCATAATAAGGCTATTTATTTTATTTGCGGGTGGTTAGAAGGGCCTTGATGAGCTAATGATATCTGATATCTTGATTAGTTCATGAAGGGATTTGTGGGTTGACAGGCGCCAGGTCATTACGAATTAATTTTGTTTGGTTTTGATCTTGCGGGCGTCACCACAATATTATAGTCTCGTCTTTACGTTAGTAGTATAGTGTTAACATTATCCGTCAAAAAAAATGGGGATAAAATTTTGTTATCGTTTGTAAACAGTAATATGTATGTACGTCAGTCGTCGATCGTCTCTTATGATTATTAGTTGTCTTGCGTCACATATATTGTATATTAGACATATTTCTTCATATTTATTTTATAATTTAGATCTGTTTCGTTCATTATAGATATATTTGGTTGATTCTTTTGTTGTGTTCGAATTTACACTACAGAGTTGATTGAGTTCGTGTTTGCTCAACGGTGATACAACACTTACGTTACTATCTGATTGATGGTGATTTGAGATATTATCACAATTTTGTCGATTCTTTTCTTCTCTTGCCTACGTCCATATTTATTTCAGCCAGATAGCTCATTTTACAGGTAGGACAATAGGACAAGATGTCTACGCTGCAATATTTCATTGAAATGGGCGAGAAGACTGGTCTAACTGGTGCTGAGCTTCGAAATTGGGCAAAGCTGGAGTTCAGTGAACAACAGAAACGTGACAAAGAGGAAAGACAACTTCAAGCCACACATGAGAAGGAGGAAAGACAGGAAAGACTGGCATCAGAAAAGCAAGCGAAACAACTTGAGAGAGAAATGAAAGAAAAAGAGATGGCGATCAGACAAAGTGAGATAATTTTGGAACGTGAACGAATGGAGTCTAGAGAAAAAGAATTAAATGCGGAAAAAGAGAAGTTAATGATAGAGATGCAAATAAAAGAGAAACAGATGGCTGCAGAAGCGGAATTGAAGATAAAGCAAATGGCTGCAGAAGCGGAACTTAAGGAAAAACAAATGGCTACAGAGGCAGATTTAAAGATGAAACAAATTGTTGCTGAAGCAGAACTTAAAGAGAAACAATTGGCTTTTGATAGGGAAAGACTTGCTACAGAAACACTCTGGAGGGACAAGGAGGTTGAAGGTAACCTAAGGGTCAAGACGCTTGAGATGGAACGTGGAGCTGAAATCGAACGAGAGAAAATGCTGGCTAAGCAGAACGATCCTGTGAAAAAGTACCAAGGTTTATTCAGGAATTTTCAACAAGGTGATTCGGTTAGTTCTTGGATGACTAATTTTGAAGTACTCGTAAAGCATTACAAGGTACCAGAGAAGGACATACCAATTTTATTTCACCGTCATCTGGCATTGGAGCCGTTAAAAGTGATTGAGTTGATTCCTGAGGATTTACGTACAAATTACAAATATATGCGCGATCGTGTGCTGTCACATTTTTCATTAGACGAATCTGGATTACGAACTAAGTTTAAAACACTTACACCGAAATCGAATCAAACATTCCTGGATTACGCTTCGGAAATGTCTTCTAGTTTTGATAAGTGGTGTAAGGCTGCGGATATTAATGATAGTTATGAGAAAGTGAGAGACTTAATTATCAGAGATAGAATGTTATCTGCAATACCAGAACCTATGTCAGTATTTCTTATGGAAAACAAATGTAAAAGTTTAAGTGAGATGGAAACTAAGGGTGAATCTTATTTCAATGCACATAGGGATATTTTTGCTAACGGTACACAACCTGAATTAGTGATAGGAGCAAGTGCAAAATTTCAAAGAGGAAACAGTAAGTTTAGAAAGTTTAGTAGTGGTAGCAATAGAAATAGTCCTTACAATAGAGAAGGTGAAAGACCAAGAAAAGGCCAATTCACCAGATGCCAATATTGTAGATTATCGCATGGAAACTTAGAGATGTGTGATAAACATCCAGGTTATTCCGCATATCTAAAAGATATTACGGCGAAGAAGAGAAATAAGTATGACTCTTTTAAAAGAAGTATAAAATGTTTCTCATGTAGGGCGTACGGACACATTAGCAGGTCTTGTCCAATGAGAAATTCCTGGAAGGAAGCCAGTATCAGATATGTGTTGTCTAGTTGTAGTAGCGATTCAGATGATCTAGAGGACACACACGCAGCCATTATAGAGTCATACAAGAACAAAACAGGTAAAGAAGGTAATAATAGTGATGATGACCTTACATCAGCCAATAAGAGACATATTCACGAGGCAAATGCAGCATACACTCGTCAAGGTACTCTGACGATACACCAAGCGTTGGTGAATGGTTTACCAACAACCTGTTTTAGAGACACAGGGTCCGATATTACAGGTGTTAATCACAAACTCATAAGAGAAAGTGATTATACAGGTAAAAGTATTGAGTGCAGGACATTTGGGGGTACAATAGAAATGTACAAAACTGCATGGGTCAGTATAAAATGCCCATACTATAAAGGTCGAGTGTGCGCAGCAGTACTACCAAACCCATGTGCTGGGTTGATAATTGGTAACATCGCAGATGTCAAAGATTACGCTCAAACTATAGAACGCAAACCTGATGTGATACTCACAACAACACAAGAAGAAGGAATTACACATTCATTAAAAGTTCAACTGACTGGTAATAACAACAGTGTGGCACACAAAAATAGAACAAAAGTTAAACACAATAGGTACAAACAACAGATGAAATGGGATGTTGTAACCATATTTATGAAAAACATGTTGAGTTGGCTTAAATTGACTTTATCTCAGGTTACATCCATAGTCACAAACACAGCCTCACAAACAAAGGCATATATTGATGATATTGCGAATAAAAATACAGTCATTCAATCACTCAAGAAAATTTACACACAAGTCAATAATAACAAACAAAATTACGATGCATTAATTAATGCGTACTTTATTTGCTTGGCTTGTTTCTGCTACAAATTAATCAAATATACTTTATTGTCGTTATATATACGAGTGAAAGTTATGACAGTGTTCAATTTAACAAAGTTGAAAAGTACAAATATGAACATACGTTCAGTACGGAAACACCATAAGTATGAAAGAAAGAAAGAGAGAAAGAAATAGAATAAAAGAGAAGAATAAAAGAAAAATAGAATGGGATGAAAGTGTTAGGTTCATATTAACACAAAATACATTACAGACACATTTACAGTCTTATTACTTAGAATTCCAAATTTTTTAGATCTAAATCTATATTTGTTCAAAGTGTTCACGCTATTTCATATCTCCACACTTAGGTGTGTGAAAATATTTTAGTTCTCTATTTTACAGATAATTGTTAGTAACTATATTGTTATTTTATGATGATGAATTGGTTAAGGATTTATTCTTGTTGAGTCATAATATTAGAATATAATTCTGAGTTATTTTCTTAAAAAGTCTTAAATCTTTGAAATGTATGATTTTTCACATGTATATATCTATATTACAGACCTATAAAAATAGTTGGACAGAGGATCATGAGAAATTATTACAACAAATAAAAAGTCTATTTAGTACATATCCTATTTGAAATTACCTGATATTTCAAAAGACTTTGTTTTACAAACGGATGTTAGTTTACATGCTATTTCAGCTGTATTACTTCAATTACATGAAGGGAAACTACATCCTATTCTTTATTTCAGTAAAAAGCTATCTGAAACTCAAAGAAATTATGCTGTTACTGAACTAGAGCCTTTGGCTTTAATTGAAAGTATTGAAAAGTTCTCTAGATACTTACTAGGTAGGAAATTTCTAGTTCTTTCGGATAAAAAACCGCTACAAATTTTCAAATCGGGTCATCCAAAGAATTCTAGAATACATAGATGGTCATTACTATTACAGGATTATGAATTTGACATTTGTCATATTCCTGGAAAAGATAATAATCTTGCTGACATTCTGAGTCGATTATAGAATGGCAGATTTTCTTGTTGATTATGTAGAGTTGAATTAGAGTTATAGTTTTGTTGTATTAAGTTCAAAGTTCAGATATATATTGAGTTGATTACGTATTATAAACCTTATTAGTGGGTCAAGATAACAATAACCAACATGTTAAGATAGGTTATTTGATTAAATATTATAAATAAGGTACATTTGTATCTGATATGTGTTCAAAACAGAGCCACGGCAAGGATGAAAGTTATTAACAGAGACAAGGACTTCCGATCGGAAAGAACACAGAAACACTTGAGTATAAAGTTGTAATTGTGAATGACTATATTTGATTTATTTAGCATGTATATTAGTTAATGAGAAATGTTGGGTCCGAAGGGTATGTGTTATGTTATGCTGTATGCTTATGAATCAGTACAGGAGCTAAATATGACCAAGTGACAATCCAAATCCCAAAGGAAAATATCGGGAAAAAGTTAAGGTGGAATCACAGACAAGCACCCTACCCATTAATATTGTCATACGACACCAAGTAACGACTACGACTAACCTGGTTACTGGAAAAACGTCATTATTACCCTCGTCCTAGAACTAGGACATACATGTCATTAGGACAAGGTAGGGACTAATATTAACTTATTAGTTGAACTGATCCCATAGGATCAGTCACATGACGTTCGACGTAGGGTTCGGACAGGTGGGCGTGCCCGTTATGTAGCATTTATGATTTTTTTTTTGGAGGGTTAATGATGGGGTAAATCCTGGAGCTATGTGGTAGTGCGTAAAAATATGGTTACAGTTGTAAGTAATTATGAGAAGAAAAATGACATAGCATTTTTTTTTTTGGGAGGGGGCATTATGCCACATGGTGGTCACGCCCACACGCACCACCAAATGTAAATTAGGAGATTCCCAGTCTAACAATAGAATGACTTGACGACTAGAAACTGAGGACGACGTAATGATCGTCAGGGACAGCGGAAGGGGACTTCGAGAAAGGAGATCAAGACGGCTGTGTGTATTTTTCCCTGAAAGCTCCGTGAGCAAAATGTTTGATCATCTAGGGCAAAGCATTGTTACTGAGGAAGGGATATCGCCTGTTTGGATATAGCATTCTTGTCATACTCAGGACCGGAACAGATATCAAGTATAGACAACGAGTTAACGAGTTATGTTTGGACATGGGTGGCAATATGCTTTAGGAGATTGGGTAATTATAGAATTATATGAACGGCCAAGTTGTATTAACATATATAACGTCCCGTGCCCGTGTTAGGGCCCCGTTATATGATACGGCAGTGTTGTGTTCATTTTGTCTAAAAGAGAGCAGATCCGAAATAAAAGGATTTATCTCAAAATTATATCAGTCTTCAAGGTGAGCGACTTTTATTACATACATTCATTCAAGTTTGAGTTCTATCGGTTGTAAGATGGAGATCAAGCATAACATCTGCAAAAACCCTACGAAGTGCAGACTGTGATACAGATCATCAGTTATTAGAAGCAGATCTGAAATTAAAACTCAAAAAGCTTACCCGAGGACCAAGGCCACTTCGTTTTGATCTCACAAACATACCAGACGCATACAACATAGAAATTAGGAATCGCTTTGGGGTCTTGATGTCTGTACAAGAAGAAATGACACCTGATGAACTGACAGTACAAGCTAGAGATATCTTGATAACTGCAGCCAAAGATCTAATTCCGATCAAGAAAAAGCAACTTAAGCCGTGGATTACATTAGACACGTTAGAATTAATAAAACAACGAAGAGAGCTGAAACAGAAAGGAGAAGAATCAATTAACCGCAGGATGAAGTATAAATCTTTAACTCGAGAAATAAGAAAGAACACAAGAAAGGACAAAAATCAATATATACAAGATTGCTGTACCAGAATAGAGCAATATCATAAGGCTGGAAGAGATTATGAAATGTTCAAAGAAATGAAGTTATTGACAAGAAATGTTCAACCTCAACTGAATGTTATCTGTGACAAGATGGGAAATACCTTAACAGAATCTAGACAAATTCTAGAAAGATGGCAGGAGTACTGCAGTGGAATGTATGATATGAGTGACAGTGAGGATATGAATGAGATACATGAGCCAATGACAGTAGAGACAGAACCTGAACCCTCATTAGATGAAATTGCTTGGGCTATAAAGAACCTGAAGAATGGTAAATCACCTGGATGTGATGAGATACCAGCTGAACTAATTAAAGCGGGAGGGGAAGAAAGCATACACATATATCATGCATTATGTACAAAGATTTGGAAATATGGTATATGGCCAAAAGATTGGAAGAGAACTATCTTCATTCCAATACCAAAAAAGGGCAACCTGAAATTATGCACCAACTATAGAACTGTTGCCCTGATCAGTCATGCAAGTAAAATTCTACTGAAAGTCATGATGCAAAGACTTAGTAAGAAAATGGAAGAAGAGATTAACGTAGTTCAAGCTGGATTTAGACAAGGAAGAGGGACAAGAGATCACATTCTCAATATGCGTTTAATAATAGAGAAGTGCAGAGAATTTAATGTAAACCTATTCTCATGTTTTGTGGATTATTCAAAGGCATTTGACTGTGTACAACATCATAAACTTTGGGAAATCATGAGGAATATGGGCTTCCCATCACATGTAGTACATCTCATAAAAATGCTATATCTAGACCAACAAGCAGCAGTTAGAATAGATGGCGAGGCATCAGATTGGTTTGACATCAAGCAAGGAGTCCGTCAGGGCTGCGTGCTGTCACCCTATTTGTTTAACCTGTACGCCGAAAATATAATGAGAAATGTAAGAGATGATATACACAGGGAGCTATATGATGCCCTAAATATCGGCGGTCATGACATACCAGAGATTCGATACGCTGATGATACAGTATTACTATCCACAACACAGAATGGCATAGAAAACCTAATAGCCTCAACTCAATTGAATAGTGAACATCACAACTTATATCTTAACATAGCAAAAACAAAGATAATGCATACAGATAAAACTACTATGGAGAAAGAAATATACATTAATGGGGGGAAATTGGAGGTGGTGGAAAATTTTGAATATCTTGGGTCATGGATTATCAATAACGGTGACACAATGAAAGAAATTAAACGGCGACTATCCATTGCGCTTCAAAGACTAAAACAGATGAATAAATTATGGAGTGGGACAGACAGAACTACAAAAATTAGATTTTTAAGAGCATGCATCTTTCCCATTGCAACATACGCCTGTGAGACATGGACACTTACTAAACAAGCTGAACAGCGCATAAACGCCTTTGAATATAAATGTTATAGACGAGTTCTAAGAATATCTTGGGTAAAGAAAAGAACAAATGCATCCATACTTCAAGAGTTGAATATTGAGGAGGGATGGCTATTAAAGACGATAAAACAAAGAAAATTGAAGTATTTTGGTCACTTGAAACGTCACGAAAGTTTGGAGAGAACAATAATGGAAGGGTATATGCCTGGGAAGAGAGGAAGAGGAAGGCCAAAGAGAAGATGGGTGCAGGATGTGGCGGATGATCTCCAGATGGGTGTATCAGACGCGGGACATCTTGCTTGTGATCGAGAAGCTTTCCGGAAGGTTGTTATGGGAGCGAGGTTCTGCAAAGGACATGCTACTGAATGAATGAATGAATGAAGTTGCTAAATATGAGATGCTCTCACCTTTTTCATATCGAATCCCCATAAGAATTACGCTGATGAATATTCGTACTCATCATAGCTCTTTTGACACTCAAGTAAATGGTCATATTAATTCCTTTTCGTCTTGTTTCATATTTTACATATTTGGGACTGACCATAAATTAAATGGTTTACGAACATTAATTGTTAGTTAGTTAGTCGAGGTTCCAATTTCACAGCAACGGGTCGTCCCCATTATGCTCCGTTCCTGTGCCAGTGAATATCACACAAAATGCTCCCTACTGTCCAGTGTGAAAAGTGGAACAAACAGGAGTCTCGGCAATCCAACAGCCCGCACAGGTACACTGTGCATAATTACGAACATTAATAATACATGAAAGTAATTAAGACAAGCTGGCTGTCGAGTGTTCGGTGCCTGGGTCCAGAACTTGGATGTCGCATAGTTTGGCAAGAGACTAAAGTTTCGAGGAATTCATATTCCATATTCCAGCCATTTCTGTCAGCAATGCAAGTTTATCATCAGCATGACAATGCCTGCCGACCCATAAGACTTCTTGTTTTTAATTTTACGAGGCTGGGTTCAGCCTGGAGACACGAAAAGGGTCAATTTGAACTCAGGACCATTACTCGAAAGATTAGTGCTCTGCAATTTCGACTCTGCATCTGCTCTCAAAGCAACGTAAACAAATACCTTGTCGACTTAACAGAGAAATAGTAAGTATGTTTACCTGTGGGAGAAGAATGCCCAGCATGATCCCTCCTAAAATGAGCACGTGGTCATTTATCCATTCGCCAACAGCCATGAAACACCCCAAGGTGTAAATGTTGTATGTGTTTGCCTGGTTGGGTTGCACGCCACCATCAGGCTAAGAGGGATTCAATAGTGTTAGTTTGTCACATATGTGCGTGCATTTCTTTTCGTGACATGTATTTTTTCTTCTCTCTCTCTCTCTCTCTCTCTCTCTCTCTCTCTCTCTCCCCCCTCCCTCTCTCTCTCTCTCACACACACACACACACACACACACACACACATATATATATATATATATATAAATCAAAGTGTATGTATGTAAATATGTATGTATGTAAATATGTATGTCCTTTATTTTTTCGCTAACGGCCCATCCGATTGAGATGAAATTTTCTACACGCCTTCCTTTCATTCCAGAGCTGTCAACTGTCATAGTTTTTTTTCCTTCTTCCTCCACCTCCCTCCTCCCCCTCCCAAAATACGTACGTAAATATATGATGATGATGATGAAAGAATCCCCGAACCAAAACGCTAGGGAAAGGGAAGAAAATGACGTGACTACACATTAGCTAAGGGACTTAACTCTAGAAAAAGTTATTTCAAGGGGCATAACTTTTAATAACATTGTTGTATAACTTATAGTCATATTGTTGTATCGTTTTCAATGATTTATAAACTCTTTGTCTATAGTTATGTACCGGCATATGAGTTATAATAAATAATGATACAATCTTTTAGACATTTTCAAAGTTTACATAAAAATAATGCATAATGCATAACATTGTAACTCATTTTTCTATACTTAAGAAGTTATCTAAAAGATGTTGAACAATATCATCGCATATTTAGTGTTTTCCGCCATCATATCGACACGATTCGCTTGACAGCACTTCTCAGCGCTATCAAGCCAAGACGCCTTACACATTTCAAGCAGTCTGATACGGGGGGAAAATGGCACGTCGTAATAGCACAAAGAAACAAGCAGCTTCCAAGATGCATAGTGAGAAAACCGACCAGACTATCAAGAAGACGAACCTGCCTTTGGAGAGTCTGCATGCAAGCTGTAATAAAGTATCTGAACCTACAGTCAATGAAACTACCAATAAGAAGAGCGACGACTACCCACAGACGAACACAAAAACTTGTGAGAGGAAGGAGGACCAAGACACCAGAATCAGAAACACTGATTCAAACACAGTCAGATGGGTGGTCAAGCGGCTAAAAATGGAGCTTACTGATCAACAAATACAGAAGCAGCTGCAGGAAGAAAATCTTCACGTCAACATTTTGAAGGCAGAGCGGATTCTTACCTACTCAGAATTAAATGAGATGCTCCACACCAGGGACTGGGCGAACCCGGGCCGGGTCAGGCAGACAGACAGACAGACAGACAGACAGACAGACAGATAGATAGATAGATAGATAGATAGATAGATAGATAGATAGATAGATAGATAGATAGATAGATAGATAGATAGACAAAAAAGACAGGGAGGGAGGGAGGGATAGACGGAGGGATGGGTCTATTAGACAGACAGACAGACAGACAGACAGAGATAGATAGATAGACAAACAGACAGACAGACTGACAGACAGGGAGGGAGGGAGGGAGGGATGGAGAGACGGAGGGAGAGACGGAGGGACGGGTAGGCAGACAGATAGACAGGGAGGGAGGGAGGGATAGACGAGGGAGAGACAGAGGGATGGGTCTATTTGACAGACAGACAGACAGACAGTCAGACAAGCAGACAGACAGACAGACAGATAGTCGGTAACGGGAACGGGAACTTATATGACTACTTATATGAATTAAATGAGATGCTCCACACCAGGAGCTGGGCAATGCCGGGCCGGGTCAGACAGACAGACAGACAGACAGACAGACAGACAGACAGTCGGTAACGGGAACGGGAACTTATATGACTACTTATATGAATTAAATAAGATGCTCCCCACCAAGGACTGGGCGAAGCCGGGCCGGGTCAGCTAGTATATATATATATATACAGTATATACTTAATTGGGAATACCATGGATAGACAGAAAAACCAATGACCAAGTACTACAGGAGACAAATGAACATCGTAAACTGATTAGAGAAATTAGACGTAGACAGTCAAAATTTTTTGGACATGTTATGAGAAGAAATCGAGGCTCATGTATTTGTTTCGTAACAAAGAAAGGTTTTTACAAAGGTGGGGATGTTAACCCCACGCTTCAACCCCCAACCTGGAGGACCAGGGTGTTTCTCTTTGTCTGTTCTCTACCCTTTGACCTGTCCGGCTTGGGAGGCCCTGCTGGTAGCTACGCTACCGCCGGCATAGCTCTCAGGGTCATTGAGAAACTCAAGCTCCCCCACCACGACAAGGTGGAAACACCATCGGGGGACATTTATGATCTGTTTAAGTCTCCGCTAATCACTGGTATCATGAAGGCTAATAGACTACAATGGCTGGGGCATATAGAAAGAATGGAAGATAATAGGGAAACAAAACTCGCTTACACTCAGGAAATAAATGACCGTAGACCCCGAGGTAGACCAAGAAGACGGTGGAGAGATAATACATGTACAGACCTACAAGCACTTGGAATCAACGACTGGCAAGAGAAGGTCCACCAGAGAGACGAATGGAGACGGATTGTATTTGCAGCAAAGAACCTCAATGGCTCGGAAAGCTGAAGAAGAAGAAGAAGAAGTTATGAGAAGAAATGGATTGGAGAACTTAGTGACAACTGGCAAGATCGAGGGGAACAGACCAAGAGGAAGACCGAGAGGAAAATACCTGGATGGCTTGGCCACATGGCATGGACGAGACAGGAACACTGAGCTGATCCACGACACTGGTGATCGAGTGAAATGGCGAGTCATGACCGCCCACTCTTTCCGGCATGGCACATGATTGATTGATAAACTTACACCAACAGAAACGTTTAAACAGCTTTCATATGCGGTGTCTGCGAAGAATACTTGCTATTAAGTGGCAAGATAAAATCACAAATACTGAAGTATTTGAAAGATCAGGTTGTGTGGCGGTTTGTTCCATGCTCAGTCTTCGTAGACTTCGTTAGCAGGATGGATGTTGGTAGAATACCAAAGAACATATTGTTTGGTGAATTACAGATGAGTAAGAGATCTCGGAGTCGGCCTCTACTACTATACCAAGATGTGTGTGAGCGGGACATGATTGATACAGGCATGGATAGTGCACATTGGGAGCAAGCTGTCGCCGAACGTGTTGCATGGAGGGAAAATATCAAAAATGGAATAATGACAAAGAAGATAATGATTGCAGATAGATCACACACTGAGCGCGCGAGACGTAAGATGGTGCGTGATGGTGAAAATGACCATATTTTCACATGCATCCTTTGTGGACAAACATTTACATCGGGAATTGGCCTGATCAGTCACATTCGCTACCGCCATGGGTTGTAGTTATGTCTTTTTGAAGCACAATGTAACAAACTATCGTCTGTAAAGGCGGCAAGGTGTGTGGAGACGCAGTTGCAAGCACACTTGCTTATCGGAATGACAGTATTGTGTTTGAATCCGAGATGGAAACCTTTTTTTGTTTTGTTTTTTTGTATCCTGAATTATTTTATCTATAACTTTGTAAACATTTTATTTTTATGTATTGCGCATGCCTAGATCGCTTCCAAACATTCACGCCACCTACCTGGGAAATTAAGCAATGTTATTTTAGATAGACCTTTAAGTACCGTCAGGATTCGTGATCAGATTGTAAAAATATAGCCATTTGAAGTGAGTGGTACTTAAAAGTACCGTCAGTAAAGAAAAGGTTAATTGAATTGGGATTGTGCCTGAACATGTTCTGGAAAGTAAAGATTGCTCGCTTGATATTCACCATAACACATTTGGAGTGTCAATCGCTTTATAAAATCACGCAGATAGTATCTTATACCCAATACACTTTAAGACGTGGAAGAGAGTTCCTGTATATGTATGCGTGCGTGCGTGCGTGCGTGCGTGCGTGCGTGCGTGCGTGCGTGTGTATGGATGTATGGATACAAAGGTATATGCCTAATCAATATGTAAGGCTTTCAACCAGATAGTTAGGTTGGTAGGTAGTAGGATGAAAGGGTATAGACAGACACATAAGCAAGACACTTGATTAATTTAATGACTGCTTACCATATCGCTATAAATGTCATTTTCTTTATCAGCATCACCAGCATGTGCCCTGCCAAATGGCGCAGGCGTTATTTATCTTGATAGGTCTTGGTCATTTCTGTTGTGGATAAATCCGTGGATGACATTCCCTCATGCCACCACCTTAACCCATCCTTCATTATTTCCGTCTGTCTGCCTCGGCCTATTCTACCGCTGATCTGACAGTCGTCACAATAGTTTCCAACGCTTTTCTACTCATAGCAAAGCCAGAAAACATGCTTTGTCTTTTTCTTATAATTCTATATAATGTTCAACTGTCATGGACTTTGTCTTCTTATATTTAATTTCATATTTTTTCCTTCACATATTCGTTGTTAACTGATCTGGCTGTCCAAGGCATTCGCATCATACCCCTCAGAAACCCCATCTCGATTGCCTTCAAGCTCTTCCTATTTCCTTTTCGTCCGTTATAGCTTTCAACATACATACATGTTATCTCATTACACAACTATTATGAGAACAATGATACGCTATGCTGGTAAGAGTGGGGCTGAACATTATCTCTGGCAATCTGTAGTACCTCATATTATGTTTGTGTTATTCTTCCTAGATCAAGAAATCAAATGCTGGACTATTTGACACCTTGGCATTAAGAAACATCGGTAACAGAAATTATTCGCAGTACAGGAAACAGACAGCTGTTAACATACATGAACACCAACGCCACACAGCATACGGAAATGCATTTTTATGTCCAGTGTATCTTTAATGTCCTATGTCCATCTTATTGCTGGGTTACCCACGTCTTCGGGAACCATGCCTTCCATTACATGAGTATCCGTGGCCCTGTGGTTAGCAAGGTTTCCTCGCATTCATTACAAAGACATATCAAAATCAAGCTTAACAAACTCACGCCAGATATAGAATGTGACATATTAGGACGGAACATATACTGGGTCACGAACATGGAGGATAGGCAGTGAAACGGTTAAGGCCTCTGGGGTGTTTATGCTCGCGGCCACCGTTTGCAATCGCATTTTCCCCGTGTTGGATTGGTAGTGTTTGGTTCCGTCGCCCTGCTACTGAGATGAGTGCGTGGCACAACGCTGTGAGCTGTGAGTTTCGTTTGAAATGCTTTTAAATCTGCCCGAGTTTGTGGAGCATGAACTGCATGTTCAGAGCAATGGCGGCTGGCTATATCCCAGAATTGACAGGTTTTTGTGCCTTATGCAGAAATGTGTGGCTGCTGGTCTTCTGGTTGGCTGCCGCTTCCTTTGACGATGAACTGTGTTTCGTGAAGGACTGTTGTTTTGGCATTCTTCTTCTTCTTTGCGTTCATCCGGAGTGTTTTTTCATACGTGATTGCGGTGTGTCTAAGTTATGCGCCCTTGGGCCGAAACCCGTAGGCCAACACATCCGGCTTTAGCGTGATTTTTTGACCAGGTAGCATTCCTGGGGTTTGGCATTCTGGAGACGGCAGTATGTATAATGAAATGTTTTTTTTTTTTACAACTGTCCGAGGTGTTGTGGCGTGAACTGCGTGCTCGGAAAATGGCGTAGTTGGCGAAAAAACATCTAGAAACGGAACAACAACATCTAGGAATATCTGCATGCGTGGTTGTGACGCAGAAGTCACTGGTTTTTTGCCTTGTTTTCTAATGACTGCCGCTTCCATCGATGATGAACTGTATTTTCGTAGAGGAATTTTGTGTTGGCATTCTGGCAACAGCATTACGTACAGTGCAATCCCCCCCCCCCCCCCCCCATCTGTTCGAGGTTGTTTTGTTGCGTGAACTACATTTCGGAGAAACAATGGCGTGACTGGCTAGAAAACATATAGAAACGGAACAACAACATCTAGAAATATCGAGCCTTTGTAGGCTAACATCTGGTTAGGATTGTGACTGCCGCTTCCATCAAGGATGAACTGTATGTTTCGTGGAGGACTTTTGTGGTGACATTCTGGTGGCGGCATTGTGCACATTGTGCTTGAGCGGGCTGTTGTTTGTCGAGACTCCTGTCTTGTACACTTTTGATATGGGGCTGTGAGGAACATTTTATGTGATATTCACTGGCATGGTGCGGAGCATAATGGGGCGACCCGTTGCTGTGATGTTGGAACTGTGACTGAACTGAACTGAACTGAATATATTGGGTCTGAGCTTTATAAGATGTAGTGATCAGTTCTCGTCATCGCCGATTTTCTTTTCCAGAAAATTCTGACAATTATCTGATACTTATTATGAAGGCTTGTGTCGGCCCCAGAGCTCTTCTTGTTGGAAATAATTCAGTCCTGTCACTACTGCACATTGAATATCCAACAGTTAAAATAAATAGAATAAAAAATAAGTGCTCAAGCGAACTTTCAACTTTACTGAAATATTGATGAATACATTTTCATGACACAGCATGTAAGCGCCGAGTCACTTGTACTGCAAATACATTATATTGTTCACCTGGTAGTGTACCATTCATTCAATCACACCTGCATCTTATTTACACTGCAAGAATGTATTGGTCAGATTAAAAGATAAGCACAGTTACATATAAATACTCACAGCAACTTGTAGCGTACCAGTTCCACAGCGATAGTTTAATTTCTCTCCCTGTTAGATGTCAAAAGGTACAAGTACATACACGACCCAGTCTCCATGCCTTCGTGGTATCATTGGAATGTGAAAGAATTCAATCATGTCTTGATCGAACGGCACTCGGTGAGTGTAGTGAACGTGCTTTGCCCAGACAATTTTCTGATATTCATTTGAAAAAGCCAGGCGGACCATGAGCCATTCTGTTATAATAAAATATTTCGGAGGAAATTCAATTGCTGGACCACAGGTCTCGATCTAGCTCTGGACCATGTGTTCAGGTCCAGATGTGGACCACAGGGTCAAGTCCAACTCCGAACCACAGGTTCAACAGGTTAGTCTTTAAAAATAAACTATATTATTAAAGTAGATGTAATATATGTATGCCGGTCTCCGTGGTTAAGGTCTTGCGGACGCTATTCGTGAGGCCGCTTACCTGCGTTCTAAGCACAGCTGCGACCGACTTGGCAGCAGACCGTGTCGCGCTGGTTTTAACGTGATGGTATGGGAGCTGGTTGTTCAGAAAGCAATGGCAAACTACTGAACGTAATCTTCCCAAGACATTAACATCAGCAATGCCGGTGTTGACAGCGATGTCCTGTAAATAGGATATGCAAATATATATATATAACTATATTATTTAAGTGCATGTTATATATATATATATATATATATATATATATATATATATATATATATATATATATATATATATATATATATATATATATTAATTACATGGATTCGTGATGACGGTTAGAATCAGCTGTGGTTCGAATCGCATTGGTAACTTACGGGGTATATGAGCCGGCCGCTCAGAAAGCAATGGCAAACTACTGAGCGTAATCTTGCCAAGAAATCAACATACAGCTGAAAGATCCTGGTGTTGACAGCGATGTCCTGTAAAGGATATGAAATATATATATATATATATATATATATATATATATATATATATATATATATATATATATATATATATATATATATATATATATATTAATTACATGGATTCGTGCTGTTTGTTAAATATGAAGTAATTCATAATAAATAATAATATAATAGTAAATTTAAGCGATATTTGTTAGAGAGGGGAAAGAATATCGCAAGTACAATTACAAGACTTTCTTTAATGTCGGTGATCTCCCTTAACTCTCTAAACCAGTGTTTCCCAACGTGGGGCCCACGCCCCACAGGGGGGCAATTTGACTGTTAAGGGGGGCAATTCGAAAATGGAAGAAATCGGCTGAATATAACAAAACGGGGAGACTTGAGACTGAAGTTAACTAAACTGGAACCTGACATAAGATCTCTTTGCAGCAAGCATCAAGCGCAAGGATTTCACTAAATTTAAATAATAAATAATTACTAATAATTAAAATAATATAGAAAAATCTTTCATTAAAATTATTTTGTACTTGAATTTCAGTTATCCATATGTTTTGAAAATTTACTTACTGTGTTTGCTCAATAATTACCTAGTGATTTCTTCCTAAAACCTATCATTCAAGTTTCTTTAGTGAACATTTCAATTTTTGAATATTAAAAATAATGTATATGTTGAGGGGGGGGGGGGGGGGGGGGGGTGGGGCGGGGGAGGGGGGCAATATGAATTTTAGAAAGGCTTAAGTGGGGCATGGCACAAAAAAGGTTGGGAAACACTGCTCTAAACCGTTCATTCCTATTAATCCAGCTGTTCTTATTAGCTACAACTGTGAAGCTGTTAGCCATTGTTGAATAATGTCTTTTTTTTTTTTTTTTTTTTTTGCATATCCTTTACAGGACATCGCTGTCAACACCAGCATCTTTCAGCTGTATGTTGATTTCTTGGCAAGATTACGCTCAGTAGTTTGCCATTACTTTCTGGGTGTCTTACCCTGGCAATATAAACATCTCAGTTTGTTTTCTGGCAATCACATTCTAACTCATATGATGTAATATGGTCCCTCTGTTTTGATTTTACTAAAATTAACAGACCTTTTCTAAACGATAATTCACGATCATACAATAGTCACATCTGACGATTGGTGCATACGGTATCCTCTCCCCTCCCTCCATTCAAAATAGCTAGAATTAAAGCAGAGTCGATACATTGCATTACATTGGCAACTTGCCGTCTTGACAGACGATAGTTTGTGCTTCAAAGAGGCTTAATAACTACAACCCATGGCGGTGGCAAATGTGACTGTTAAGGCCAATTCGCGCTGTAAAGGTTCGTCCACTGTGGATGCATGTGAACACGTGGTCATTTTCACCATCATGCACCATTTTGCGTCTTACACGCTCGGTGTGTGACTTATCTGCAATAATTTTCTCCTTTGTCTGTATTCATTTCTGATATTTGCCCTCCATGCAAGACGTTCAGCGGGGACTTGCTTCCAATGTGCATTATCAATGCCTGTATCAATCATGTCCCGCTTACACATATCTTTGTATCGTAGTAAAGGCCGACTCTGAGATCTCCTACTCACCTATAATTCACCACAAAATATGTCCTTTGGTATTCTACCGTCATTCATTGTCCTAACCACTATCCATCTAAGTCTACGGAGACTGAGCATGGAATATACCGTCACACAACCTGATCTTTCCAATACTTCAGTATTTGTGATTTTGTCTTGCCATTTAATACCAAGTATTCTTAGCAGACACCACATTTGAAAGCCGTTTAAACGTTTCTTTGGTGTGAGTAAGTTGTCCAGGCTTCACTGTCATAAAGAAGAGTACTAAGGACACAGGATTGATAGACAAGGACTTTTGTTTTGGTAGTAAGATTCCAGGTTTCCCAGACTCTTTTTCTTAACCTGTTCATTGTTGTTGCTGCCTTACCAATCCTGATGGTGATTTCCTGATCTAGGGATAATTTGCTATTTACCTCTGATCCTAGATATGTAAAATAGTCTACTATCTCTAGTTCGGCGTCGCCAATAACCATTGATGGCACCCCATGTGCACCTTGTGACATAATCCGTGTCTTCTGTTTGCTAACTGTTAAACCAAATTCAGAGCAAGCGTTGGAGAATGCAGATAGTAGACGTTGTAATTCTTCCTCAGAGTGGGTCGTAATTGTAGCATCATCTGCAAAAAGCAAATCTCTGATGAGTACTTTCATAATTTTGGTCTTGGCCTTCAATCTCTAAGCATTGTAAAGGCCGCCATCTGTGCGTGAGTGAATGTATATACCACCATCCTAATCACGAAAGGCATATTTCAGTAGAAGTGAAAAGTATATTCCAAAGAGGGTGGGAGCTAGTACCCAACCTTGCTTAACTCCACTCTTGATTTCAAACTCTTCTGAAGTTGCACCATCAAACTTGATTATACCCTTCATGCCTGTGGGACTTGTCCTTCTCGCCAGCACAGCTCTATTAGCTGGTGGATCTGTAGAGTGTGTCTTGCCCACTCCTGATAACCTCTACTGGAGTCCCATCCTTACCCAGAACCTTGCCAGATGCAAGTTCATGTTTAAGAGTCGATGCATGATGATGATGATAAAAAAGTCGCTTAAAAGTCGACAGGGTCCGGGTTTTATCCCATATGGCTCAGTCTCTTTCCGCTGCACGGAAAGCGTCGCACAAAGCACGAACTCTGTAGCTTTTAGCGACGACCCACAGGAGTCTCCGAGACATTTAACTCGTAAACCGAAGGACGCGGCCCGGAATCGAACCCATAACCTTCGGAGTACGAGTCAACCGGCTTGACCACTTCGCCACAGAGACTCCCTTATGATGATGATTATGATATATATGATGTTCTGCATCTGTGCTCAACCAAGAGAACATCTCTTATTTTTGGGACCTCATTTCTCATGCCGGCTCCGTGACGATGAAGTTACGGACGCGGTTCGTGATCCTGTATACCAGCTTTTGAAACACAGCTGCGCGCGGTTTGGCAGCAGACCACGTTGTGGTGGTTTTTTTAACGAAAAGATATGGGTGCCGGTCGTTCAGAAAGCAACGGCAAACTACTGAACGTAAACTTGCTAAGAGATCACAACAGCAAAAAATGATGGTGTTGACTTCACCTTCAAACGGATATGCAATTAACTTTTTAACATTTCTCATGAGCTGCGTCTATTGTGGCCAGTCAGATATGTCTGGGTTTGATCATTCTCCCAAGCTTGCGATGCAGTTTAGATTTTTCTCAGTTATTGTATCACAACGGGAAATCTCAAGTGCAAGGCTACCCCTAAGCCTTAGCCAGACGACTCACTGAGAAAATACACTGCTTGTTTCCAGAATCAGGGTATTAGAAACTTGAAAGTTAGTTGCACGCACTTTACAGAACGTCGCAATCAGCCCTAGCATATTTAGCTTGTGAGTTTTCAAGGCAATTTTATCCTCAGTTGTTAGCAATTGCTTTGTGTACGGCTGACGCATACAACAATACGAAAATCAACGCAAGGCTGCCTGCTTCCGAATTGCTTGCGTCTGATTTCGAACCCGGTATGCGGGATTGTGAAACTGCGTTCACTGCCCCTAAAATTAGAGACTTAATATCTTGAAAAGAAGAACGCATATCTCGCGTGATCTCCTAGAAAGCTGTCTCCGGAAAATATGTGAGAGCAGGTTTGCTATTTGCAGTTGAAGTCAAGGGGATCGACATCATTGCAACCCTATCTGACTCGGTCTGTCTACGCAGAACAACTCCTCCAAGGTGTTTGTGGAACAAATGTGCACTTGTGGTCTGGCTGACATAGTCTGAAAACGAATCCATGACCTACAGAGCATGAGGCATATAACATAACCACTTCGCCACCCCACTAGTTTCTGACGTGCGGACGAATAACGAAATATCCCATTCCTGGTGTAGGCTCGGGTTTTGACCACTTACGGCATGCGTCTAGATCAGCGAGCTCTGAGAACCCCTGAAAGTTCGGGTTTTTCACTGGGTAAATTTTTTGTTGGGAAAACAAGAGTCTATCGCTGTAGTCTCGCGTAAGATTCTATAGAACTAGCAACGATAATTGTTTCTGATTGTGACGAATTTATGCTGCAGCGAGGATAGGGAGCCATACCCCAAACTACCTTCGTCGATTCCACTCGTGCTTGTGGGACAATCAATACTGATCTTTTTTACTAGAGAACAATACAGTTAGCATGATGAGCTGCAGACGATAGGTCACATGGTACGCACTCATGTCAATCTAGAACTTGGTATATCTCTCTGATACATTGACTGCCTGTTACTTCACCCGCGTGTACCAACTCCTTCAGTGAGAATAGCATAAATGACAAACATGATTGAGTGTCATAGTAAGCCGGCTCTGTGGCAAAGGGGTTAGGGACGCGGTTCGTAATCCCGCACACTGCATTCAAAACACAGCTGCATGCGTTTTGGCAGCAGACCGCGTTGCGATGGGTTTTTATGAAATTGTATGGGTGCCGGGCGTTCAGAAAACAATGGCAAACTACTGAAAGTAAACGTGCTAAGAGATCGCAAAAATGCTGGGGTTGACTGCGACATCCTTACAAAGGATATGCAATTAACTTTTAAAGTCAAGGTGAACATTGGAAGAAACATGTATTTATAGTTTGAATGTTTTATAATATCTGCCAACTCACGGGTATCCTCTTGCAGCATGAATACGGGACAGAACATTTCTCCGGGCTTTGATTGTCCGTGGAACAGTTAAAGTAAACATTGTTGTTCCAGTCCAAGAATCCCACATCGCTGTCACTGACTCCGCAACACCCCAGCTGTTAAAATAATGGCATAGGGCTGTTCAGGTATGACAAACATTGACTTACATAAAAGTATATCAGCAAATAATTCGTACAATTTACTTAACTGTCAGAAATTGCAACAGATTCCCAAAACTAGCACCCTTAGACTTCCATACACAGTCTGATGAATGGTCAGTTAAAATGGCATAAGCTACCTACTGTTTGTGTTAGTGTTATCATTTGCTGCTGAGTCGCAAACTGTTCACTGACTAATGCTGTTACTATAGAAATGCGCCAATGCTGTAGTAGACCGTAGGGGCCCATGGTTATAGGGTCATTACTGTACAGAATTCTTAAGGTAAGGTGTTGGAAAATATAGTTGCGAAAACACTGCAAGATAACCTGGAGCAATATAAACGTGCGCCAATAGAATGGGAGAGTTATAGACCAAGAAATGATGCATGGGCAAATGCAGCGAGCGTTGTATATGATGTATACGAAGGCTTAAAATAAACATGAAACCAATTGCAGCCTTGAATCTTGATGGTCGTGCAACTGAGTTAACATATGACCTATTGATAGAAAAGCTTACATATACACGGAGGTATGTTCCTAGACCGAGAACTGGACTGTATATGCCCCATATAAACTCAAGGTTGCTTTCTATATTAGTACTTGGAATACTAAGTCACGCATTGTTGCATCAGTGCTACAACAGGAAGCAACAATTTCAACAGTGCTTTTCAACGCATATACGAGTAAGATCAGTAATTGGAGGTGTAGTGGCATTTATTTTCCATCATCCCTGTATTACTATTAGATAAGAGAAGCAACGTATATAGACAGGGAAGAGGCCGGGCAGAACTACATGGAGAACTGCAGGCTTCTTTAGACAAATTGTGTGACTTGTGCGCGGAAACAGACAATGTCATGAAACAAAACAAGCCATCTGTAACATTGTGTCTATTGAACAAAAGAATTATGAAGTAGGAGTTACCAGAGATATACACTAACATTTCCTGAAATAACCTTTCATAGAAGCGTGATCTCCAAGAATCATGTGCTTGAGTTAGTGTCACGAAATACGCCACCTTCTGATCTGTCCAATTGGGATGATACACTACCTCTATCTACACACTGAAATCAATTGATATAAACTAACACTATAATTAATAAGTTTGATATATAAATAGTATCATATATCAGTGTGATATATCAGTGATTGAATGGGAAAGATATATGTTCAGAAATGGAAGATTGTTGTATGTACACACCAGATGGGTACTAAGGGGATTTAAAATAAGGAACTATGATTGTTCCGAAAGTAATTGAATTCTATTCTACACGAATTTCTTCTGGTTCTTGTTGACACTCTTTGGAAATATTGACCAACTGAGGGAGTTAAGACTTTTCTCATGTCATCTTGTATGAGGATAATCGGTCTTGTTTGTTATGACTTTATTCGGGATCTACTTTCGCTGTTTTTGCCTGATGACGCTAATATTATTCATTATGCATGACGTCAGAGTCTCATTCTGAGATAACGACAACCGTTATTTCCCCAACCTTTGATGGTCACGAGAGAGCTTGCCATTGTATTATGTTTTTTATAATTATAAATTAAGCAAGGTCTACAAGCTATTGTAAATGAATTATACTCCGTTCAAGTGGTCAGAATATAATTTTTACGAGTTTCGAGTAGGAACTGCCAATGTTCGTTTAAAATTTAATATACGACGGAAAGATCGTTTCTAGTGTCATATATGCCTTGTTGGGACGTTCTTTAGACGGGTGAAAAGGGAAAATGGCTATTTCTGCGATTCATTCTCTCTGAATAGTTATAATAGAGATAATCATTTCAGACTGTCAGCTATCAGGTTTTACAGTGATGCTCATTTCAGTCTGTAAACTATAATGTTTTACAGATACTCACTTCAGTCTATAAGCCATCATGATTTACAGAAAACATTATATAACCATTGCCGGCTCCCTGGCCGAGTGGTTAGCAGCTTTCTCCGTTAACCCCGAATACTCTCGTGGTTGACGTGAGCGCACGAGAATTAGAAGTGGTTCGAGTCGCGCCAGTAACTTATGAGAGTATGGAGCCGGTCGCTCAGAAAGTTGTGGCGTGCTGATGAGCGTAATCTAGCCTAGGAATCAACATACAGCTGAATGATGCTGATGTTGACCGCAATATCCTGAAACAGGATGGAAACGCGGGGAAAAAATTATATAACCATTACCATTATATTGGATTGGCAAACATCAAATTCTATTAAAGACCTTTTAAAACAAATGTCATTTAAGTATATGCTCCAACAAGTGAATGCAGTGAAGAAAGTATAGAGGAATTTTATAATGACACGAAGTCTGTTTTAAGAACTGTAAAAAAAAATCAGAAATAAATATTATAATGGGTGATTTCAACGCAAAAGTAGGAAATCAGGGCGATGGATGCAGTGTAGGCAACCATGATTTGGGAGAGCGAAACGAAAGAGGATACAGACTTGTAAAATGGGCAAAAGAACAAGAAATGGTTGTAGGAAACACCTGGTTTAAACAGCATCCTAGAAGATTATAGACATGGAGGAGTCCAGACAGCAGGATTAAAAACCAGATAGATTACACCCTGATTAGCAGAAGGTTTCTAAATGCGTTAACAGTCATAAAAACAGTCCCCAATGCAGACTGTTACAGTGATCACATATTAATTACAGACACATTGAGGGAAAGGTAAAGAAAGTCAAGTATACAACAGGAAACCCTTGATATGATTTATACTGATTGAAAACTGGCAAATAAATACAAGATAATTTTAACATAGAAGTAAAGAACAAATTTGTCTGATCTAGAGATCCTTTTTCAAGATGTGGATGATCAATGGGAAATGTTGAAGAATTCAGTCAGTTGTGCTGCAGAAAATATTATTCCAAAACTAAAGAAAATGGATCGTAAGACATGGATCACTGAGGAAAATTTACAACTAATGGAAACAAGAAGACAGAACAAACATAATCCTGCGAAATATGAAGAAATTCACAGCAAATTCAGAATATTGTGTAAGGAGGCAAAAGAAGCATGGCTCGAGAACAACTGCATAGAAATTGAAAAAACAAAAACAACAACAACAACAACAACACCAACAACACAACAATAAAAATACCAAAGTAATGCACAAAAAAATTAAAGAAATTACTAATCAAAGAACGAATACATCAGCAGGCTGCCTAAAGCTAAACGATGGAAAAATCACAATAGAAAAAGACCAGATTTTACATGTATGGTTAGATTATGTGAAAATCTTTGTGATGGTAACAGAGAAGAACAGTATAATATTTAAAATAATAATGAAGGACCATCAGTTTTGAAGATGGAGGTTCATAATGCTCTGAACCATATGAAATCTGGCAAAACCCCCGATTCAGACAGCATCACAACAGAAATGATTGTTTTAGAAGAATGTGGAATAGATAAAGTTACCAGACTGCTGAATACAATATATGATACTGGAAATATACCTCATGAATCATGTAACTCTGTATTTATTCCCAAAGAAATCAGGAGTCTTGGATTGTGATCAATATCGAACGATTAGTATAATGAGTCCCATCACAAAGATTTTTCTAAGAATTATCCTGCAAAGAGTTAGGAAGAAAATACAACCTGAAATAGGAGAAGAACAATGTGGGTTTGTAGAAGGCAAGGGTACAGTAAATGTTGTGTATATACTGAGAACAGTAATTGAACTTTCTAAAGAAGTATACAAAGATCTACACCTTTGCTTTATTGACTACACAAAGGCTTTCGATAAAGTGAGACTTGTCGACATGATAAGGATGCTTGAAGATTGTCGGGTGTTTTTGAAAATGTCTCAAAGTGATAGAGGAAATCTGAAGTTCCTCTATCCCATTGTGATCCTACCCTTTGTAATTATAATAGCCTACAATGGTTCAATTGTTGAGTCCATAAATAGAGTCTAGGAGAGCCAAGGAAGTCCCCAAAGTGAACCAGGAAAAGATGTCTTTGAACAATAATACTCTTGTGGAGTGTCCTTGCCCCTCTTCTCTCAGCTGCTTAATTAATATCTAGGGTATATTAATTAATAACAATGATGATATAACCACTCAATGAATTTTTGTAACACTCAAGAGTGGAAATGACATAAGTGCAACATTGTTTTTAATCAACAAGCTGGGTTTGAGGTTTGGCCAGTTCATCAAACAAATTATCATCCAGTCCAAAAGTATTATGTATACTTATTAATCATACAATCATTCACTTTTTTTTTTAAATAAACACAAACAGAATCCCCAATTTCCTAGATGAACAAATAATGTACATCTGTCAGTGGAATTCTGATAATCATGAGTATTGATCAAGAACTCGCTCTTCTCCACTCCAGAGTATGTGAAACCCACTTGTATAAAGAGTTCTGATCATTTAATTTTAATTGGTCCACTGTGTGTCATTCTGGATCAGGTATGTTGATGGTTGAGTTGTCTCTTCACTTCCAGGTACAAGCTAAAGTTCCTTTGATTTCCACAAGGCGATACAGATTTACTTGGTTTTTTGGTGTTTGGGTGACTTCTTGCCTGTAAGTACTTTCAAAAGAGAGGCTTCATCATCACCGCAGTCAGGAGCTCCCATTAAGAGTCAGACCTGGATCGGTATGGATCCAATCACTACCTTCAACATAGTTGAATGTCTTCTTCAAGCATAATGCAATAAGGTTTCAAGCTCCAGACTTAGGCTTTGATTTTCCCAGTTCTCTGGCTGCTTAACAGGCCTGCAGTTCTATCTCTCTTTTCCTCTATTAAGTTGTTTAAACTTCAGATATTGTTACGTAGAGAATACCATCAGTTCCAGTGGGCCGTCTCCTGTTGAGCGATTGCTGAAGGATTATAATTCTCACACACTGAACTTCTACCGGTCTTTCTCCATTTTTATTCCAGCCCGTCCTACATAGGGCTCTCACGTCATGTCGAGTCGTGACCAATGGTAGAGCTCCTTTTCGGCTATGATTAGAACATTGTCGTTTCAAATCCAAATCCGCGCGCCGTTTTCAAATTAGGATGATGCAAATTTCATCCTTTTAAACTATCGGTGCTAATTCCGTCATTCTTCAAATTTGAATTTGATTATGATGGTGGTGGATGTTGGAGCTGTTGCTATCTGGAGGGTAGTGAGGGGAGATTTAAACAGCGATGTAGCTGTTTGCAAGATATATACTACAAAGATCTACAAATTGATGGAAAAGACCTTAGACTTGTAAAAAAACGTATATTGGAAACAACAAGCTGCCATAAGAATTGATAATGAAGTAGGTCAATTTCAGCCTATTAAAGGGGGTGTGAGACAGAGATGTGTAATGTCTCCAGATCTTTTATCTCTGTACAGTGAAAATATTTTAAGAAATATAGAAGATCCGGAAGAAATCATCACTAGAGGACGATGCATCGACAACATGAGATATGTATATGATACAGTCTTGATTGCAAATAATGAACAGGACCTGTAACATTTAGTAGATGCGGTTGATGCACACAGTGAACAACGAGGGTTAGAATTAAATTGTAAGAAGACACAGATTATGGTCGTCACTGGGAAGAAGGAAATACCACAGTTTAATATACAAGTAAATGTGCATATTCTTAAACAAGTGAATCTGTACAGTTATTTCGGAACAGTCATAACATCTGATGGGAGAAGCATTTAAGAAATGAGAACAAGAATTGACATTGTGAAGGTAGCCTTATGCAAGATGACAAACATACTGACCAATAAAAAGATATCAATTGAAACGAGAAAAAGAGTGTTGAAGTGCTCATAGAACCTGTACTTTTGTATGGATGCGAAGCGTGGACAAAGAGCAGAGAAGCTGAAAAACATCTGATGGCTGTTGAAATATGGTTTCTGAGGAAAATTCAAAGAATACCATGGACAGACAGAAATACCAAGGAACAAGTCCTTCAAAAAACAAATGAAGACCATATACTGATTACAGATATTAGACATAGACAGTCAAAATGTTTTGAGCATGTTATGAGAAGAAATGAGTTGGAGAACTTGGTGACAACTGGCAAGATCGAAGGGAAGAGACCTAGGGGAAGACCGAGAAGTAAATACCTGGATGGATTGGCCACGTGGCATGGTCGAGACAGAAATACGGAGCTGATCCACGACTCTGGTAATCGAGTGATATGGCAAAACATGACCGCCCACACTTATCGGCATGTCACATGATGGATGGATTTACAGAGTTACTCACGTCAGTCTGTAAAATATCATCATTTTACATAGATACTCACTTCAGTCTGCGAGACATCAACATGTTATACGTAGATACTTACTTCAGTCTGTAAACTATCATGTTTTACAAAGATATTCCATTTAGTCTGTAATCTATTAACATATTTTACAGAGATACTAACTTCTGTCTGTATTATATCAACATGTTTTACAGAGATACTAAATTCAGCCTGTCAACTATCATGTTTTACAAAAGATATTCACTTTAGTCTGTAATCTATTAACATATTTTACAGAGATACTAACTTCTGTCTGTAATCTATCAACATGTTTTACAGAGATACTAACTTCAGTCTGTCAACTATCATGTTTTACAAAAGATATTCACTTTAGTCTGTAATTACTAACTTCTGTCTGTAATCTATCAACATGTTTTACAGAGATACTAACTTCTGTCTGTAATCTATCAACATGTTTTACAGAGATACTAACTTCTGTCTGTAATCTATCAACATGTTTTACAGAGATACTAACTTCAGTCTGTAAGCTATCAATGAGTTGCTGTAAGTCCGGGTCATCTCGGTATTTGACTATGGCTTGGTTGAAAGTATCCGAAGGAAAGATGACCCCTTTCCACTCGGGCATGTAATAACAGACGATCAAAAGGATTGCAGATGTCAGCTCCGCCAGCAGAACCACGCAGAGAATTAGGTAGTACTGAAAAACATGAATGTCGCACGTATATATTGCCGTAGTTAGTGCAGTGGGGTAGTTAGTATTAACAGTCATGATGTAAAGGCAATCGTTTGATAGGTACTACCCTTTCATGGCACAGTTTGTATACCAAGCAGGGTTGTGTCTTACTGAGTATGATCCCCAAACTTTGACTATTACGATTTGTACAACCAATCACAAGCTAAGCCACTGGCAGATGTGCTAGTGTGGTAAGATGGTTTAACATTTGTTGTTAGGTCCTGTAGAAGGAACATGCTGTGGCATGTGGAGGCTAGGACCATCACATCGTATTTTATGTCCTATAGAAAGAGTCTGCTGTGGCATGTGGAGGCTAGGACCATCACATCGTATTATAGGCCTGATTACAAGGAGGAATAGGTGGCTAGACTTTCCATCAATGAGCAAACCCAGGCAAGACCCAGCTCATGCTGTTGTCAGGGTAACACCCGGTCCAAGGCACCTACCTGAGGGTCGTCCAGTGAGTATCAGGACTGTCATTATCTCTAGATAACTATGAGGGATGAATTGAAATTCATTCATTCATTCAGTACCATGTCCTTTGCAGAACCTCGCTCCCATAACAACCTTCCGGAAAACCTCTCGATCATAAGCAAGATGTCCCGCGTCCGATACACCCATCTGGAGATCATCCGCCACATCCTGCACCCATCTTCTCTTTGGCCTTCCTCTTCCTCTCTTCCCAGGCATATACGCCTCCATTATTGTTCTCTCCAAACTTTCGTGACGTTTCAAGTGACCAAAATATTTAAATTTTCTTTGTTTTATCGTTTTTAATAGCCAACCTTCTTCAATATTCAGCTCTTACTCACGTTGAATACAGATTGTCGAAATAATCAGCCAGTAGCTTATTCTGCGCAGAACTGCTTCCATTCGAAATCCCAGTCTATCATCGCCCTATCTCTATTGCTGTCCCGTGTCAGTTATCTGCCTGCATGGCGAGGAACCACCAGTCTGCACACCATAAGCCAGACATGGGACAACGGATACTCACGCAAACCTCAGGTCGGGCATGACACCACATTGATGTTGGACAACAGGATGTATTCATCCGACATACAGGACTTCACAGCCAGCGAACACAAGCAAGCAAGCAAGCAATCTGTAACTTCTTGCTTCTATCTACGAATACCGTTTGGTCTGTATAAATTGTGAGTGAGCTAGCACCACATGCTAAATATGCTCCAAGACATGCAGGAATGTTAGTTTATTGTTGTTTGTTAGTTAAAATAAAGGCGTTATTAATGCGACAATAACATATACACTTTCTCTCGTACAAAGAAATTAAAAATCTGTGTTCTTTTCAAATATCGTTTTCCATAGACCTGTGCCCCAGGTTAAAGACAACACCCGACTAAGTTATGTATGGAATCCTTGTCATGAATAGTAAATAAAGCATCACCATTTTCATTATCATTTGCCACGCTAATAACCTCGAACAACCGTTCACCTGAAACCATAATCACTCTCAGATCTCATCTGTGTTCGTGTCTTATTGCTTTGTGACCACACTATCCAAATTGTGTATCTTTTTGCCTTCCCCTCGCTCTTTTCCCATCAAGTCTATCAGCTGTCACTAAATTTTCATTATAATTTCTCATCATAACATGACCATGATCACAACACCTCGACTGTCTACGTTTAATTTCTCTAATGATTTTCGGTTTCCATTTGTTTCTTGAAACATGGGCGTTTTACTTTCCCTACTGGGAGAGCTTTTACTTTTCAACAACAATTTACGTCGTTTATCTGAAATTGTGTAAGCTGTCAAATCATAATGTCCTAAGGATGTACAACTGATTTCCCCTAACATTCAAAATGTTAAAGGCTAAAAGAAAATTGAAGTCATGATATGAGTAATGAAATACTAAATAAGTAAATATGTAAGTAGCTATAGCCAGTTATCCTTCTTCAGAACAAAATATAAAAACGTTGCCGTATGTTAAAGTAAACAACTCTCAATATAACCATATAAAACAGTAATCAAATACTAGAGTAACTATTTATATACGTAAATTACAAGTACCCCAGAAGCCTGAGTGGGTTCGCCTAATGGCGAGAGACATGTGTAATAGGGAAAGCTAATCCACACGCAAAAATCAGTAGTCTAGTGCACTGTAGTAGCAAATGTATGGACTACGTTTGAGTTCAAAGCGAACGAACGCAAAATAGAACTATTTGTTTTGAACTCAAACGTAGTCCATACACTTGCTAATACCTCTGGTATTTAAATGCTATATAAAACCGCCAAAAGACTGTCTAAAGTAATGTCCAAGAGAGTGCCTATGTTCCAGCACGACTGTCGCCATCTTTGAATTACCTCAGTGATTCCCAAACGCCTGTCGTCATGTGATTGCAGAGAATGTGTGAAATGCTATATAGATTTCGGTAGCCGCCACTAACTGGAGATGTGAGCGATTCAAGTTCGTTTGTTGATTTATCGATGATATTTTTTGCACAATAAGGAATGCGAGGAATTGGATCATCGCGAAGTAGTTAGATCAGTGGTTCTCAACCGGTGGGGAATTCCCCCCCCCCCCAGGGGGGAATTTTAGGGTTTCCAGGGGGGGGGGGGGGATGAAGACCATTTCAAGATCGCGTTAATACAAGAACCTGATATTGTTTTCCCCTCATACTTTACAGTTGTGTACGTCTCATCCTTCTAAAATTCATTTTATAAAGTCAGTAGACCCACAAATCAGCGTTTTATGTGGATGTCTAGACTTGTTTTAGTATGTGCTATTAAATTTACCTTACATTTTTACGTATACTGTATAGGGGTGGGGAGTTTTTAGATAGGAAATGTGAAAAGGGGGGGGGGAATGACGTTCTGAAAATACGGTGAAAGGGGGGGGGGGCACGGGCCAAATTTTTGATAGGAAGGGGAGGGGGGAATGACTTCTTCTTCTTCAGCGTTCCGAGCCATTGAGGTTCCTTGCTGCAGATACAATCCGTCTCCATTCGTCTCTCTGGTTGACCTTCTCTTGCCAGTCGTTGACTACAAGTGCTTGTAGGTCTGTATATATATTATCTCTCCACCGTCTTCTTGATCTACCTCGGGGTCTACGGTCATTTATTTCCTGAGTGTATGCGGGGGGAAATGACGTTCTGAAAATATGGTGAAGGGGGGCACGGGCCAAAAAAGGTTGAGAACCACTGGGTTAGATTATCTAGCCTTTTCAGATAAGGGCGAAAAACAGGATGTCCCGTGTGCACGTTGCACACCTGAAAAACAGTTGAGAAATTGGATATGTAAAGTGTAGGCCGAGAAAGCCGCCGCCAGAAGGGTAAAATTCAAACTTATATATACATAGTGGAGTCTTTACAAGTTCTGGGGATTCATGCGTTGTCACTGGTATCTCCACATTCTACGTTAAAATAGAGTAGATGGAACTGTAATAGACAATTGAAATGTTACAAAGCCCCTCAAAGCCAGTCAAAACTGTCCAAAGAACATCTGTGGAAGATCCGGGCCTGGAATGAGGTGTTGGATTGGTCCAAGAGGTGCAGCTATTCATGACTATATGAGTGAATGGAAAAAGTAAAACAAGAAATTGTGAAATCTCATCCTTCTCGACACCAAAGTCGGAGACATTGCTACCCTGGAGCAGACGAAAATAACTATGGGAGAGTTGTTTTGATTGTGCAAGATGCGAAATACACAAGAAAGAGACGTGTGTGTGTATATACAGTTTGACACAGAGATGAATAAATCCAGCCAACCAAGACTTCCATCATTTGACTTTAGTTGCAGATGTTAATGCAATTTCTAAAGAAGAACATCAGGTCTTATGAACTTTAATCTTACAGAAAGATTCCGAGAAAATAGTGGATTAAGAAGAATACAAATACTGATATTCCACACAATATGAGCATGGAAGAAAACTCATTCATAAACAGCATCATGTTTCAGAATCTGAAATTCTTTGGCCACAGTGAACGTCCCAGTGGACACTTTTCATCAGACTGTTGTCAGATATGTTCTGCAAAATGATCTGCTAGTGATGAAATCAATCTCTAGTCTTATCTACCGTTATATTTTTCTCTACTTAATGGGGGTATTTGCCATGCATTTTTGTGTCAATGGGCTTACTTGCTATTATTGGACATTTTAGACAATTTAGGTGTGAACATGCACGAGGCAGAGGAACTGGCAAAGAATCGAGAATCCTTTCGGCTGAACGTGACGAGAGCGATTGTCTACAGCGCCTGGTTTCGTGATGATTAGGAGTGATCACAGGTGGGTAGGACATATGCACATTCATAATCATCTTCTTCTTCTTCTTCTTCTTCAGCGTTCCGAGCCATTGAGGTTCTTTGCTGCAAATACAATCCGTCTCCATTCGTCTCTCTGGTGGACCTTCTCTTGCCAGTCGTTGATTCCAAGTGCTTGTAGGTCTGTACATGTATTATCTCTCCACCGCCTTCTTGGTCTACCTCGGGGTCTACGGTCATTTATTTCCTGAGTGTAAGCGAGTTTTGTTTCCTTATTATCTTCCATTCTTTCTATATGCCCCAGCCATTGTAGTCTATTAGCCTTCATGATACCAGTGATTAGCGGGGACTTAAACAGATCATAAATGTCTTTGTTACTTCTTCTTTTCCACTCTCCACTTTGTGTATCCCTAATGGGTCCAAAGATACGTCTTAAAATTTTGTTCTCAAAGGTTTGTAACAAGGCTTCGTCTCCTTTCGTTGTACTCCAGGTTTCAGAGCCATACAGCACAACTGGTCTGATCAGTGTTTTGTATATTGTGATTTTGGTGTTACGAGATAGCGCCTTTGATTTTAGTAGATGTTGTAGTGCATAGTATATCTTATTTCCAGAGTTGATTTTAGTTTGTATTTCTTCCCTTATGATGTTGGAGCAGTTGAAGATCGTACCCAGGTATTTGTATGTTTCCGTTCTTTTAATGGTCATATTATCTATTTGTATGTGGCCAGAGTTTCTAGCCATTCCGTCTCTTGAAATTACCATATATTCTGTCTTATCTTGGTTGATAACCAGCCCCATCTGTTGGGCTTTTTCCTTTAAGTGAGTCAATATTTCCAATGTCTTTTGTTCACTTTGCCCTATAATATCTATATCATCTGCATAACCAAGCAGCTTGGATGTTCCTCCAATATCACATTCCTCCTTTACCTTCCTTACAACTTTCTCTAGAGCCAGATTGAAGAGTAGCGGCGATAGTGCATCACCCTGTTTCAAGCCAGATGTTATTTGGAAGGGGTCTGATTTCCTGCCTTTATATGTTACTATATAATTCATAATCATTGTGTTCAGAAAACAAACAGTATCTGTGCAGTCTTAACATCTGCCGAGAGAGACAGAATACGCTTGTGGTGTGTCTACAGTGTGTCTACAGTGTGTCTACAGTGTGTCTACAGTGTGTCTACAGTGTGTCTACAGTGTGTCTACAGTGTGTCTACAGTGTGTCTACAGTGTGTCTACAGTGTGTCTACAGTGTGTCTACAGTGTGTCTACAGTGTGTCTACAGTGTGATGACGGCTTTTCTAATTAAAGTGGTATGGAAAATACGCGTTAGCTACTGCCCAGCTGTTAGGAGTCCGAATGAAAACACAAAATATGACTAAACAGCTCCACGAATGGGGAAAACGCACATTAACGAAAATAGGTTTCGTCTGTGTCTGTTTTTTTTAAATTTGTCGAGCTTTCTAGTCATAATTTATGTTATTTTTTTCTTCTAATTAAAGTAGCTTAAGGGGCGTGTCCTAGAAGGCAAGAATTTGGATCCTGAAGGAATTTGAGAATCATTGGTTTAATTCCTAACAAAGTAGACGATACCACGGAACGAATAATCACCAGTATTAATAGCAGATATTAATTATATACACAGGCTGTAAATGACAGACTGATGCATGGTGACACATGCCTGGAATAATTACTGACTCGTTGATATGGTGTAACCAGTACAGAAATGGTGGCAATAGCTGCAGACTTGGACCGCTACCATGAGTAGCTAGCCAGGGCACACCTACAACAACAACATCCTTACTCTGTTTCTGCTAGTTAAAACCAATCTTTTATGGGCTTCTCCCGCTTGTAATGACGCGGGTACGTTATCAGAATCAGAATCATGCTCATGTATTATTATTGTAGTTGTTAGAGTTTACTAACTGTATAATAAAGACTCTGGGGGAAACGGGTGGAGGGAAAGACTATTACATTTCTGTCAAGGTATTCTATGTGCATATGGTGTTCAACTCTGTGCCTAACATTCTGTTGCTTTCACGGACGCCTAGTGAATGTTTCTTCACCAAACAAAAAACGATACTTTATGCAAGACCATAGCTTTTGAAATGTGTGCTCATCTCTTTCGTACACCTTCAGTTGTCAGCCTCTTCTCCTAATTCTTTTTTCACCTTCAGACATTAATTTGCATATATTTAAGGAAACCAGTCAGCTTGAGCTTGTTGACATCTCCATAGAGTTTGTTCTAAAATGGTGCTATCGTAGGCCAAAATAACATGTTCTATTCTATGTCATCATCATCATCAAGTGCCATGCCGACTGGCGTAGGCGTTCATGGCTCTCCACAGATCTTGGTCTTTGTTTTTCTGGATCAACTCTTTCGTTGATATTCCCCCATGCCACCGTCGCAATCCATCCAGCATCCTTTCTCGTGGTCTGCTTCTGTCTCTCTTCCCCTCTATCTTTCCAGTTGTCACAATGTTCTCCAACGCGTCTCTTCTCATCACATGACCAAACATAGATGTTTGTCTCTTTCTTATTGTTGTATATAATATTCTACTTTCATTAGCCTCTTTCACGCATTCGTTGATAGTTACTTTGGCAGTCCAAGGAATTCGCAACATCCATCTAAGGAACCACATCTCTGTGCTTCCAAACTCTTCCTAATTTGTTCATTTACATTCCAAGATTCACAGCCATACAGCAAAACAGGTTCTATATAGCACTTCAGCACTCTCTTTCTTACATTCAATGATAGTGACTTATTGCATAAGATATTCTTTATTTTCTTAAATGCAGCCTTTGCTTGCATATTCTGCTCTTAATCTCTGTTGTGCATCTTCCATCTGTTGTTATAAATATCCATAGATATTTAAAACTATCTACTTGGTGAAGAATTTTCCCTTCTATCTCTATTTCACATTTGGGTGTCACCTTTTGTTTGTTTAAAAATATATATCACCATTGTTACTGTTTTCTTGATATTAAAGGAGGGTCCTTTCTTTGCACTCTCTGTTACTACAATGTCCAATAATTATTGTAGATCTGTTGCATTATCCGCTATCAATAATGTGTCATCTGCATAGCGTATATTATTTATATTATAACCTCCGAATATTATTCCTGGCTTTTCTTTGATCTCTCTCATTATTACTTCGCTATAGTGGCAGAAGAGATCCGGTGACAAAACACATCCCTGTCTCACTCCCAACATTATGTGTTCATAATTTCCTTCTTTATTTCCCATTTTAATTGATGCTATTTGGTTCCAGTAAATATTTTTTTTTTATTATAGTGAGATCTTGCCCATCAATGTTAATATCTTTTAACATTTTAATCAGTTCTCCATGTGTTACTTTATCAAATGCCTTAGTATAATCACGGGGTGGGGGGGGGGGGGGGGAGGTGGACAACATAAATCTAATGTAAAGTGAGCAAGGTTTTATGACAGTTGCGGTATTGGAGATAAAAGTCTATATCATACAGTTGACATCTCTATCATTGAAAATATAGTTTCGGATACTCACAGTTTTAAGAAAGCACGTGTTCTCGCGCAGAGCTCCGACACACCCAATGAAACATACCACTGTAGTGATGGCGCCAGCGAAGCACAGGATGCAGGCCGGGTCCAGGAGGACATCAATGGCGTCATATATTTTCTTCTGTTTAACAATCAAGACGTAAGCTCCCAGTGCCGTTGCACATACTCCTACAATCTGTGCAGAAAATGTGTTTTATATATATATATATATATATATATATATATATATATATATATATATATATATATATATATATGTGTGTGTGTGTGTGTGTGTGTGAATATATATATATATATATATATATATATGTGTGTGTGTGTGTGTGTGTGAATATATATATATATATATATATATATATATATATATATATATATGTGTGTGTGTGTGTGTGTGTGTGTGTATGTGTGTGTGTGTGCGCGTGTGTATGTTACTGAACACATCAGCCACCAATGTCCAAGGGCTGTATACAAACATGGGTCTAGCACCATATGCCATATTAGATTTAACATATTGATCTGGTTTCCAGACCGACCCAGCCTAAAATGGGTACCAAGAGTGTCTTGGGGTGTGAAGGTAATCGACGGGATGCTGAAAATATCCTCCACAGAGTGCAGACTGGCCTATGACATGCCTGATTCACCTTATGCCATGTAAAAGCGTCCTTTATTTTACTTACTTACCATAAGCCCATTCCAAATTAAGGCGTTTAAGGCGAGCAGAACGGTTGGCGGATATGGCTGTAATCGAGGTCAAAGGGGCAATGGTTGGGTCCAACATCATTAAAGCCATAAGAGACACAAGAAAGAACAAATGATTTTAAGACCTCTTGGAAATCTGCTTCCTTGTCCTGAGTAAACGAGGTGAAAGCTAGACGGGGAGCTAAGAGACATGGACATTTTGTCAAGAGCGGGTGCAATCAGTGGATATACAGTGGCGAGAATGTTTAGGCGGAGATCAGAGAAGCTCTGTCAGGAGTGTGTTGGTGACGAGTTTCAATAATCAATAATTATTCATTGTTTCCTGATAATTCGCACATAAACTTGTCACTTCCTGACACAGTGTATATACTAAATCACACCATATTGAGATGGTGTGGCCAGTTCCATTCCTTGCTGCACTTCTGACTACATAATTCTTCTTCTTCTTCTTCTTTCTTCTTCTTCTTCTTCTTTCTTCTTCTTCTTCTTCTTCTTCTTCTTCTTCTTCTTCTTCTTCTTCTTCTTCTTCTTCTTCTTCTTCTTCTTCTTCTTCTCTTTTTTTTTCCTCGTTCTCCCCCGTCAATGATTCCAATAAAAGAACAGAATCGTAATTTTCTCATACAATTTGTGGTCGAAGAATTTGTTTCGAATTTACGTTCATTCCTGTATGGTGGACAAGATTATAATATACGTTTTACCTTTCCTTGGTTAAGTAACACAAATAGTAACATTCAAGAAAAATGCATCTTGAAACTTACCCACAGTAAAAAGTTCTCAAAAAACAAAGTATACTTGGTACATTTCCCAACCTCAGAATAGTCATCGTCGGGTTCTCTCAGTCGTGTCCGCTCGTTGGAAGTGTCAAGCTGTTGCGGCGTCATGTTGCCTGGAACACACACACACCTGTTGCCACTAACTTTAGTTATTTAAGCATCAGATAGTTACTACCATGTTCATTCCCGTTAAAGGCTGTCGATAGAGCAAGATATCGATTCAAATTGGCGTGCGCGTGTAGTAAGTAATGTAGCTGTTATTCGAATATATAAGATACTTAAACAATTCTTTGTTTTAAAAGAAAAATTGCCGTGTAATATGAATCAAATAACTTCAGACAGTCAGACTCTGCTTAAACAACACTAACATTAGGTTAAGATGAAAGCACACTTTATAGTTACTGAATATTTAATTTTCAAAACACAAAATCCGACAAACACACAAACACAAAAACAACCGGCCGAAATAACAGATGTGGGGCAGTCAATACGTACAGGCACGCAATAAACAAGGCTTCGGTGCATTAATCCGCCTGTGTTGTTTTGTAGCACGTAGCAGCACACCTGCTATCTATTGTGAATACACTGTCTATGCTAAGCTGACTTAGTTCCATCCGTGTTCATGAAAGTTTATCTATGCTATACTGTGCTGTCCAGTTGCTTACAGATTGAAATCAATTCCTGGCGTGTGAGTGAGACGGGCACACGTTTATGGAAGAGATAGTCTTGTATAGGTCTGGTATAGGTCTTGTACGTGATGTGCCAGTGATCTGAGGTAGTGTAGTGCTTGCGTGTCGGTCTATTCGTCATGATTCCAATTCGCATCAAGGCAGAATTTTTAATTTGACCTGGGCCGCAGGTAGACCTAGCCTACTATGGGCACCAGGATATGACTGGAAAGTAAAGACAGTCTGGAACTATTGAACTCATGACCCCTGGGATTCCGACTGGTCTATAAGAATATGGACATAGCACCGTGTACCAAACACGCCCTAAGACACGTGACAGAAACCTTTACTGTTATTTACTTACATGATGTAAAGGCATGTTAAAGATATGATTTAGGCCTATAGTTTCAGTGACCGAACGAAACACAATGAACAGTGTTACTTAGAGAGAAATTAGGACACGTTTTATGGGACTAGTCAAACATGCAGCCTTATTGATTGTAGAACTAACCCTTCTCTACATAGAAACGATGCCGAAATGATGCTGGATGGCCTCGGACTATGGAATCAAGGGTCTATATGAATAGAATTGCTCCAGAACACCGGAGACTGGGATATGTGGGGACACATGCACGGCTACGTCATTTGGCAGAAGATAGTGATGATTATGATGAGGATGATATAGATATGAACCTAGGACATATGTCTTAGATTCACGGTAAATAATTTCAGTTATTGTTTGACACTCATAAAAGTAAAATATACACAAACTGAAATATCTTGGCCATACTAAACGTCCCCTTGGTTTGGACAGTGCTGCGATGGAGGGCATTTGTTATGAAAGAAGAGACAGTGGACAACCATACAAAGATGGATACATGACACGTATCTCGCAATGCTCGAGACAGGACTTTAAAGACTTGAGAACCTTTCCTTGGTTCATATTGTTCTGCAAAAAATCTGCTACACGATGATGATGATGATGATGAATATACTAGACCCAGCATAACGGCTCAGCATGTTTGTTATTTGGCCCACACTTGGTTACTATGCATATCAGTAACATATATCGATATTTTCCAGGCATGAGGAAACAATCAGTATTTGTCTCTATCGTGCGCTAAGTGTGATCTGGAGCAACGTTGTTTGACCGAAAGCATCTCTCTCCGAAAGTAAGGAAATTTAAATTTGTGGAACACGTATCGTACTGCACACAAAGTCGTGCTGGCAAATCTGCGTGGTAGATCTTCATGCATACTGATACTGTGTAGAATACATGTCTTTGACTATTTTCAGCACCATAAATTATGGATAATCGTGAGAGATTTGGGGTTCCTAGCTCATTTGAACGGCTTAACTGAATCCTATGTCATGAACAACAAGCAACTTTTAAAGTAGCCGCTGAAACATCAGACCGGTCTTATGTGCAATTGGGGGTAAAAGAGGGCTGTATTCTCTCCTCATACCTAACCAAGCTAATGAAGGCTTGTCTCTGCAACATCCTATGTTTTGTGTAGTTATTATTTTGTAAAGCTGACCATACTCCGTATTTTCCAAATAAAACTGCAAGAGAGTGAAGTAAATTCTCCACGAAGGTGGTTGGCAGTCAACACTCAAGGCTTTCACTCGTTGCTTGGAGAGCTCATGCCTTTCATTGGAATGAGTATTACCTGCCTGTCGGGATGGAGCACTGTCATCCCTAGTACCCAATTCTTCAAGTGGTAGAGGAGGAACAATTCTACCACTCTATGTGCTCCTACATCAACAGCAAAGACAACAGACACGTGTGAGAGCGAGTCATTCATAGTGCAGCGGCGGTTCTGATCCATCGACCTCGGGGGGTATGAAACAATGTAAAGCATTCTTTAAAACTGACCCTACACTCCTTCAGAAGAGAACTAGTTATTCTCATCAGAAGCAGAGAGTCCACATTCTTTAGGCTTGTAAAGAGGAGGGGAAAGATGGAGTATATCATCACAACAGGAAAACTGGAGGGGATAAAAGGTACAGGGAGACAAAGAGAGATGCTGGACAATTTGACGTCATATCATAGAGAAACATCAGTATCAGCAAGGATTGGCAGTACACAAAACAGAAGCCTGTGAACAAACATGATCGTCAACGCCACACGGCATGGACATAAGATGAATAAAGCAAGGAAGAGATATTAACAAGTAATCTACTGTTTCTTATCGTTCATGAAGATGGTCATGCCTCCTGTCTTGCATGTTGGTTGTTATTTCAGATAGAGATGTTCCTTCTTGCGATATCAGCTGTCTTGTTGCTTCCTCACAGACCTTACTCTGTCTGTCTGTCTGTCTGTCTGTCTGTCTGTCTGTCTGTCTGTCTGTCTGTCTGTCTGTCTGTCTGTCTGCCTGCCTGCCTGCCTGCCTGCCTGCCTGCCTGCCTGCCTGCCTGCCTGCCTGCCTGCCTGCCCGCCTGCCTGCCTGCGTGCCTGCGTGCGTGAGTGCGTGTATGTATGCATGTATACCTGTATGTATGCATGTGTGTATGTAGTTATGAAAAAGCTTGTGTATGTGTGTCTGCGTGTCAGCTGTCTCATAACATGATAATATGCTTTGTTTATGTATACAACATTCATTTGACGATTTTTTTTTTTACATGTGAATGTAACATGCTCAATTGATGAAAGAATGATGAGTGATTGGAAAGGCCGAATGTAAGACGGGCGGGCCTGCGTTCCCAATCTGTGACCCTTTGAACATAAAGTTCGTTCGTTCGTTCGTTCATTCTGCCCTTCCAACGTTCCTGTTGTCGAAACGTATTACAGATTTTCATTTCTCGTGACGTATCCGGATAATGTTGATTGTGTATTACTGATACAACCATTTTCTTGCAGTCCACAATTATTGATACTTCACAACAGAAGACAATGATCAACAATATCAAGGCAAAGGCTTTCCAAGTTTGGAGCTAAATCTATTGAATCAGATAAATTCACACTCCTAAAGACAATGTCTTGCTCCCACAGACACGTCACACCCCTACAAACATGTTGTACACCCCTACGACAGCTGCTATCACGTGATTGCTCTCACCTTATGCAAATCACCAAATGAACAGGTATACATAGACTTGTATTTCTACATTTCTGTTGCTGGAGGTACATTACAGGCTCAACCTGTGTTTGCCCGGCCAAATGAAGCCAGTGGGTGGTACAGATTTAAGAAATCAACAGAAATCGTTATATACTAATGGAGGTCACGTGACGCTTTGAAGCGAGACTATGCGCTTCAGTCATCTCGCACCTGCGGGATAGCTATGCGCGTGCACGTGTCTGAAGACGTGTGCACACTGTAGGCCAGTTTGGGATGCTCCAAATCTAGTAGCTGTGTTAACGAATAGGAGATTGCTTTAACTCTTACGTGTTCGCGCACCACGTGATGTGACTCAGTTTAACCTGTTTGGATTCTAGTGTTTTAACTGTTTCAGTCCCAGCCAACACGTCTAGAGTGTTGGGATCCTTCGTATGAATCACATGAATCGCGTGATTTATTCTCATTCGTTTTATTTTTATTTTTTGGTCAGCGCTTACTAAAGACATCCGACTTTCTGAATGGCCATTTCCACCGCCTAATTAGCTTCTTTAAAGCTAATCCACTAATGACTTTTTGAAATGATTTCTCTCCCCCCCCCCCCCCCCCATTTTTGGCCTCTATTTAAAAAATGTCTTCTGCTGAGCTTTTGCTTCTGATGTAGTTTATCGCAGTGCATATCTTCCCTATTTCTGTTTCGCTGGCTGCTTTCATCACTTCCACGGTTACATTCAAGTAGCACAACGTAACATATTTTCTCTCTCTCTCTCTCTCTCTCTCTCTCTCTCTCTCTCTCTCTCCCCCCCCCCCTCTCTCTCTCTGTATTGTCTGGTCTATGCAGCCATATTAAAATGAACTAAATGTGAACCAGGAACAACGTTCTTTCTCAGCCACAATAGCATCCAGTGTTAGTACTTAGTGCACATATTTGAAGCTAAGCACTTGAATGGGTATCGCACTGATATAATCACATAATGATGTGGCAAGCTCTTTGCAGAACGCCGCAATCTTTACGGCTCACCGAAAGATTTCTCAGTCTCTTTCCATGGTTCCTGTCTGGTGCACCCTCGTGTCCACGAATATCATGCAATGTCCTGTGTCCACCTCCGTGCTGGATGATTACCCATTGGATCATTCTTCTGTCCACGCCTCTCACGTTGAATATAACTAAGGTAGTTTAGTTTCCCAGACATGCTAGCGTTTACGAGCCAGTTTTCTGTGATGTTACACATTTTGTAGAATGTCAGCATGTTGCTTCTTCTTGATCCATAATTTTATAACAACTTGTTTGTAATATTGAAGATCAAAAGCGCGTTCTTCTTTAACAATGGGCAAATAATCCATGACAAGCATCCAAATCTTGCCACGCGAAAGGTGCATGCTCTGACAAATATATTTAACATCTGCAATGCTATGACCAGTCTACGTCTGGCCTCTTGAAACAAACCCTATTGCTGTTATTTATGAATCAAGATAGCCAGAGTTTATGACATGTTTAGTTACATATTTGGTGGTTATGATCCTTGGTTGACATATAGTTTTGCACTTGAATATTATTATACAGTTTTTAAGTTAAGGAAAAGATTTTCACTCGAGCTAATTTATCACATTCCCATTTAAAAAGTAATTGTAGTAAAACGTATCCTCACTTACAACTGAACCGCTGTAGTTGTGGAAGTAGACTGTCTGCTCACTCTACTCGTAGTTGAGAGAAGCATTAACTTTGTGCTAGAGCTATTACCTTCTTTGGACAACAATCACCTTCATATTAATATTTTATTTGTGACTGGTTCGGTCACAGGATTATAAATGAGCCAGGCGATAGGCCCTGATATAACGTGCCTTCTGGGGTTGAAATGGGTAGGGGTAATGATACAATGGAATAGAACTTCACGTTTGTGGTCACAGTAGTGGAGTACCTCATACATTTGCCTGCCTGCCCAGTGCTGATGTGTTAGAATCTACACCTAGACAATAGTTTGTTTTCAATGACCTGGGCTTCCAGGTTATCCCCACATAAAATGTTTACCACGAGATTGTCTGGGAAGTAAAGACGTCCCGCGTGACACTGACCATACCACCCATCGAATGCATGCTGGTATACAAATGCAGTGCTAGCACCAAATACCCAGTGGCGTGACCACATGTCTTCCACCCTTACATTTCCTTTACCCTTGTGAATCTCGTATTGTGGTCATTCCTGTTCACCCCCGGCATAATACCATAAAGTTATAATAGTTACGATTCCCGATTATTCACCTGCAATGATATGCTGGCTTCAGTAGTCTCTTTCAATGTAGCACTGCAACTAGACAGAGTCGTCGTAAGTAAAGGAAGCTTTTACACGCCTTAAGTGACCCTGGGTGTAAAGACCCACATTTGTATAGACCAGCTGACATTAGGAGGTCATGGTTTATTGGTATCATGCCGATCGTCTTTACCTCCCAAGACATTTACTGGTACCCTCTTTAGGCTAGGTCAATCTGAGAACTAAGTCAGTGTTAAACATCCGCCCCGATGCAGATTGAAACTCATGATCAGTGAGCCGCCAGGCTAGTGTCTAGCCATTACGTTATTGCAGCAATAAATGCCGACTCTGTGCAGTGACAGATCTCTTGATGAATCTCTTTGATTACGCATGTTGCATTAAGGAATAGCGTGAGGAACTGGTCTCAATGAACGTTAGCGTGGACGGTTCCAATGTGGACCTGACCATTTCACAACAGGGACAATCAGCTCTCACACTCTTCCGCTGTTGGCATGAGAAACTGGTAGCTGTTGGGCTTGTTTTGAGTGCAGTGGCGCCAGTTTCTCCTCTTTAATAAAATCATCTCCAATGACGTCAGTCCTTTATGATAATCACATCACCTGCAGTGACGTCAGTTCTTCATCATATCATAAACTGTAATGACGTCAGTTCTTCCTTACAAATCAAGTCAACTGTAATGACATCAAAGTGTAAGATATTTTTCTCTATGTGTGCCAGAGGCAGTAGATAGTAATTTGCTGAAATGTATATGTAAGTCACTTCAGTATGACTGGAGAGGTCAAAAGTGTTCATCTCTTTAGGTGCTTAGTCTGGAGCAGACAGCCATGACCATCCAGTCCCCACTATCTGATGAAGTTAGTGTTGCTTGCATTATTATTTGGTTCACAGTTTATGCAGCTCTCCACATATCACCTGTTCTGTTACTCTTGCAATCAGACCATCTTTTCTGCTACTCTTACAGTCTATTATTCCACGTAAGACACTTTTCTCTTTTCAACTCTTCTTTTACTATGCCCCAGATATTTCATGTGTCGTTTCTTCATGGCATTAGCGGACTTCGCCTAGCAATAGTGGTTGCCAACAGAAACAGCTACTAAACGGACAGGAACATTTTAAACATATTGGCTAATGTTTAAGGGGGTTCTCATGTCTTAACATTTCTATTTCCTCATCGCTGTGAACATTGCAGCCTAAATATATGCATGATTCTGTCTCTTGAAGTAAAGATTTATCAACAGAGGTCGCGTCATTGTTTGCTTAATTTATTCTCACCACCTTTGTCGTTTCTCTGTGAATTGTTAAACACAATTGTTGTAACCTTCTTCAAGTGAGTATTATTTGTCTTGTATCTGATGTCGTGTGAGACAAGAGGGCAGTGTCACTAGCAAGTCCAGGTCATCGAGTTGCTTTGTCAGAATCCATTGAACTCCTTTCTGGCTGTAGTTATTTTTTGTCTTAATCCGGTCTATTTTCGGCATGATCTTCTTCATGTTCCCTGCCACATTGAGCTGGCGTTCATGTATTTCCACACATCACGATCCCTAATGGTTCTAGGTCAATTTCTCGTTGCCACCGTCTTGTGCCATGCACCACCATTTCTCTTGATCAGCCCGTGCTTCTCCTACAGGGGATTTTTCCTGTCGTAATGATAGTTTCTAACGTTTCTCTTCTCATTATATGACCAAAGGACAATATAGCTGTATGTAATGTTCTGCTTTTATTACCCATCTACAGGCACTCGTTATTAATTATACTTGCAGTCCAGGGTATTCGTAACATTAGTCCCAGAAACCATATGACTATTGCTTCCAAGCTCTTGAAAATTTGTTGGTTCCCATTTTAATATTCTTGTACTATAGCATAACAGGTTATGTTTAACATTTACTGTCAGTATTATATAAAATACTTTTCATTTTTATGCTCTTCTCTAATAACAATAAAAAAGAGAACACAAAAAGTGTTAGTTCAAGGGTTTGTTACAAATGAAACTTTAATGCATGTCAAAAGTTGTCATAAAACCTTTCAATTTGCGGCTGGCACTGCCGCACACAATCATCGGCAACATTAGGTAGAGAGAAACATTTACAGCAAGCTGTCTTCAAGCAAACTATACCATACAGCACATCGTAGTTCATAGGTTGTACGTAAGCCAAATATCAGCATATTTCATGAACACCCAGTTCCTTTACACCAGTGTTTCTCACACTTTTTTTGGGCCCGTGCCCCCCTTCACCATATTTTCAGAACGCCATTCCCCCCTCCCCCCCCTTCCTATCAAACATTTGGCCCGTGCCCCCCCCTTTCACTGTATTTTCAGAACGTCATCCCCCCCCCTTTCATATTTCCTATCTAAAAAATCACCCCACCCCTACACAGTATACGTAAAAATGTAAGGTAAATTTATTAGCACATACTAAAACAAGTCTAGACATCTACATAAAACATGATTTGTGGGTCTACTGACTTTATAAAATGAATTTTAGAAGGATGAGACGTACTTAACTATAAAGTATGAGGGGAAAACAATATCAAGTAATCCCAGGAAACCGTAAAATTCCCCCCTGGGGGGGGGGGGGGATACCCCACCGGTTGAGAACCACTGCTTTACACGAAACTAGGGTTTAAAATAAACCGCAGTTATAAAACAACACAAAGAAAACTGCACAGTGCTGTTGTCATAGGCAACGTTTGTAATATCGTTATCAAATTATCATTAACTGCCAACGCCTCTCCACAATAGGCGTGGCTGGGGGTTCTTGAGGTGTGCAACATTTTTACAACCTTATTGTAAACGAGCCTCTAGCTGGAGTCTGAAGACAATGGTAACGAGCCTCTAGCTGGAGTCTGAAGACAATGTGGGACCTGTCACCTGTGGAGGAAATATTGCCGATCTAAGCCTAATCCCAGCCTATATGTAAGCTCTGCGCTGAATCATGACTGAGCTAGATTCCAAATAGATCTCCTCGCAGCTGTGAAGATTCATTACAGGTATTGCACATATCGCTGACTTATGGGCGTGAAGAGGTGACGGAGATTTCAACAATACAGTCTCCGTGAAAATGATTTCTTAGTACCGGTTCAGGAGTCTTTAAACCAGCCTCACTATCTAAGCCAGTATCATTCTCTAAACCGGCCTCACTCAGTTAGGTGCAAGTCTTTATCGTGGCTGAAACGACCTGAACGTCAATGCTTCGGGTTTAAGAGTTAGAACTCAGTCTTTCCGGGGATTCTCCAACCAACCAAAAAACTAAACTCTTCCTTACACATCCAGTTACCGAACATATGATATACATGATGATATCTGGTTTACGCCTTACAAATATGAAATGCAACATGATACATTTCCCACAGTGCTGATTTTAATAAACTAACCACACAATATACACACATAAGCAGCTATTGTTAGTGAGCCCTCGAGTTTCTCCTTGTTGTATATTGCGTGATATGTAGTAGGTGTTTCATAGTGCTCGTATTATAAATCGCGATCTTTAGGGAGACAACTAAGCAGTGTTGTACCAGCATGTTTGAATGCTTACAAGCAGACTAGTCCACTACACACCGCTAACTAGCCGTATATACACAACAGACTGGGCGTATATACACAACAGACTGGGCGTATATACACAACAGACTAGCCGTACACATAACGGACTAGCGGTATACACACATCAGACTAGTCAGATACAGACCGCAAACTAAACAAATACACACATCAGACTAGTCAGGTACAGACCGCAAACTAAACATATACACACATCAGACTAGTCCGATACAGACCGCAAACTAAACATACACACACATCAGACTAGTCCGATACAGACCGCAAGCTAAACATATACACACATCAGACTAGTCCGATACAGACCGCAAACTAAACATACACACACCACAGACTAGTCCGATACAGACCGCAAGCTAAACATATACACACATCAGACTAGTTCGATACAGACCGCAAACTAAACATATACACACAACAGACTAGCCGTATGTACACAACATTCTAACCGTACACACAGTGGACTAGCGGTGTAGACAAATAGGCTAGCACTTATCAGATATACTGTAATGTAAGCGTCATTGCTAACCACCCTTGTCGTTGCATGATTAAGTTCAGCACAATGTATGTCGTGGTCAAATGTTATGAGACAGTGCTCTCATCTACACACCCTAAAACCAACACACTAACTATATGAACCACGATTAAAGCACCCAGTGAGAATGATTGTTGCCGATGAAATCCCAAAGTGTCGATAGCTTCGACACAAGGTTGAAGTCGTGTTCTGTTACCAAGGCACTAACTATATCAACCACGATTAAAGCACCCAGTAAGAATGAATGCTGTCGTTGAAATCCAAGGGTGTCGATACGTTCGATACAAGGTTGCAGATGTTTTCTGTCACCGTCTGACTCCGATGGGTAGTGAGTGACGCACGTCCTTGAACATACAGCTTTCGGGCCTCATCTGTTCAGAAGAAAACGTCGACATGAATCAGATACCATGCACTTTTGTGATGTACGAGTGGTAGTTAGACAATTGAAATAAAGCGACCGACCGACAGACAGATAGACGTGCGAATGCATGGATGGACGTACACATAGACAAATGAATGAATGGAAAGATAGACAAGCATATACGTAGGTAGGTAGATATATAGGTAGGTAGGTAGGTAGGTGAATGGGTTTACGTGGGTAAATAGACTAACAGACAGGATGAGTGAGATGGAGGAAGATAGGGAGACAAAGAAATAAACAACCCTAAAGAAGATAGATTGTAGAAAATAATACGGAATTTTAAGGAGTACAAGTGTAATGAAAGCCAGATTGTATTGAGTAGAAGAAGAGTTGATGTTACATACATAAATAGTACAATCAAATTACATTGATACTGTCACATTCATCATAATCATAAATGCCTTCTGACAGGCAAGGTCGATCATTCTTCTCCATATCTTGCGATCTCCAATACCACACGCCAGTATGATCACTGTCTTTCTATTTCATGACAAAAGACTCATTAATTTTCTTTCGCTGCCTCCAACTCTCTTACCTTAAATATGTGTGGTTGTCACAACCTGTTTGTGTTTCTTTTTTTTTTTTTCGTAATGTGGCCAAAAATGATGATTGTCTCTTTCTGGTCGTTTTGATATGTTTTCTGACTTAGCCTTATTCAAAAACATTCAAAACATTGAAAATACTCATTTTGGCTGTCCACAGAATTTTCAAAATTCTTCTGTAAACAAATCTTTGAGACGTAAAGGAAAGGGACAAAAACACTACGCTAGCCACTACGCCACCACGACTCGCTCTGGAAATAGCTACGCCAAATTCTGACATAGGAAGAATGTTTGGAAATGGCTACCCCAAATACTGACATATGAAGACCATTTGGAAATAGCTACCCCAAATACTGATATATGAAGAACATTTGGAAATAGCTACCCCAAATATTGACATATGAAGAACGTTTGGAAATAGCTACCGCAAATATTGACATATGAAGAACATTTGGAAATAGCTACCCCAAATACTGGCATATGAATAACGTTTGGAAATAGCTACCCCAAATACTGACATATGAAGAACGTTTAGAAATAGCCACCCCCAAATACTGACGTATGAAGAACGTTTGGAAATATCTGTCCCGTATTCTGTCGTCCCGTGCCATGAGTGACGTCATCATATGCTGAGCATACTATCATATGCTGACTAATGACTCAAAGCATTCACTAAATGCCGTTGATTCTGCAGAAATATATTTAAAGTATTGATTTACTCTCAGAGAGCACAAGAAACAGTGGGGATAATAGTTATCAAAGAAATACTAGACAACAGAAAAGGTGAAACCTAATAGTAACGTTGGATCTGAACCCGTCACATCGAAATGACGTCGCGGCTACATTACCCGTCACATCGCGGCTGCGGTATACTTTGTTGATTGCCAGGGTTGAGACTAGTACATCTTTAACCATGTGTATAATATTCTAAAATTCTAAAAATACGTTGTCAATGTAATCCAGCCCCTATGTGACGATTTTACATATACGGAATCGTGAAATTATGAGGTGATGTAATCAGGGTACTTCTTTACCACTGTACAGTCCCAGGGGAATCGCCTGTAGCATTTCCATTCGGGTACTTCCATGATAATTCTACAGTGTTGACAAAATTATCATTATTCAATTGGGAGTTGAAGTTACGCAATATTATGTGTTGTTTTAGGCATCGCAACAAAGTGCACGTACTCCGTAGTACCAACCATGATCCCCAGTGTCTGAATACCAGAATCACATTTACAATAAACATTCTTCTGTATGTTAATTTTCTAATTTTAAAATTTACATGACCGCGGCCGAATCTTGCCTATGTCCGACTATGAAAGGCCTATCATGTGCGAATAGTGTACGCGACTCTTCCGTGCTGTAAGCCCTTGTTCGGCAAGGCTAGAGGTTCCATCTAGTACCCCAGGATGGCATGAAGAAAGTATATAATTCTTTTCTTACATTATAGAAAAAGGAAACACCCCAGAACATGGAACAAATCAACCAACACGAGCGACGAGCGCAGGTTGTAAACTTATAATCAACCTCATCGCAACACACTATGCTGTATGATGCTGATTGGTTGCTGCATTTATGATAATGTAGCATACTATTATGTGTTATGTTGACTGTTTGTTGTATGCATGTTAATGTTAATACACTGATCTGTTTCATGTTAAATGTGTATTGTATGTATATTAACGTAACATAAGTGGTACTTATTGTACTTATCACTTACTGTTGTAAGTTGAATGTTTGTTGCTTTGCTGTTTCATGTTGAATATTTCTTGTATGTAGATTAATGTAACACACTATTCAATGTTTTGTTGAATGTTTGTTGTATTTGTGGTAATGTAACACACATTATCGTATCATGTTGAACGTTTGTTGTATTTATGTTAATATGGAAACAGGGTGAAACGTTAAGAGGTACAGCTCCGACCGCAACCCCCAAAGACTGCGCACGAATCAAATATGTGGTTGTTAACAAAATGCATGAATTTCAATATATAGGTCAACCCCATCAAATCCATGGATTATGGATTATAAGTCTAGCTTTCTTGGATAATGTTGAAAACTAGGAGAAACCGTGTGCGCATCTTTTTTTAAATTCGCATATCCTTTTACAGGACATCGCTGTCAACAGCAGCATCTTTCAGCTGTCTGTTGATTTCTTGGCAAGATTACGCTCAGTAGTTTGCCATTGCTTTCTGAACGGCCGGCTCAGTTATCCCGCAAGTCACCAGCGGGGGACGAATCGCTCCCAGTTCTCGCCCGCTACGAACCGAAGCTAAATATCAGTCAGCAGTTAAAATTCGAAAAGAGTTGGCAGAATATGTCGTTGCATAGGCTAAAATAGTTAGTTAGTTAGTCGCGGTTCCAACTTCACGGCAGCGGGTCGTCCCCATTATGTTCCGTTCCTGTGCCAGTGAATATCACACAAAATGCCCATCACTGCCCAGTGTGAAAAGTGGAACAGACAGAAGTCGCGGCAAGCCAAACAGCCAACACATAAACAGGCTAAAATGCAAAATGCAACTAACAAGACTTCTATTGACTGCATTTATGGTTCTGGTAAACAGACATTTCAAACTTCGTCGGTGCAGCGGAGTTCGTGCAAAGTTTGGAGAATGCCCTCGTGAGATCTATGTTAAGATACTGCAGGACTTACTTTCGTATCCCTGGCCAAAAAATGCTAGTTTAGAATGCCAGACGATTCAAAAACAGCCTGTATTTAAAGTTAAAGTTTTTCCTACAACAGATTACAACTGGAGGTGTGAAGTGCTAGGATTTCACATATTCTTGGTCACGACCTAAGAGGTGGGTGGCGGTATCATTCCTCGTCGCCTTCGCTACCTAGACAATTGTCAGATAATTCTGAAGAGAGTCTGATATTTTATGTGGTTATATCGACTGCAGAGTCGTACTGGTCGGCAACATAATTTTGCCCGTGCTGGGAATTTAGCCTGGGCCACTAGCTTGGCATAGTGTCAAGCCAGAGCAGTTTAAATATGCTGGTACGATTTACTGTGTGCACAATTCACTCCAGTAAACTGTAACATTTCTTATTCTCCATTGCTATATCTGTAAAAATTGTCCGCATCTGCTTGTGCAGACGGAACAGAGGACATCAATAATAAATAGAAGCTGTAGGGAAACACAGGCAGAATGTTTACGGTAAAGAATTGTGGTGTAAATAAACGGTTTCCTTGACAATGCTAACATAACGCTATTTCCTACCAAAAGATGCTGATGATAGTGATAGCCAAGGTGGAGTGTCGGTTCTGTGTCCTCTATTTCGGGGTGTTATAATGAAAATTTCAAGCACAAGGAGGTTTTGTGAAGAATGTGGGGTGATAAAACGAACTTTGACGACTTTTTCATAAGTCTACCAGCTGGATAAACACCAGATGTCGCTCCGCTTCGTGGAGCACGCGCATAAATTTGGAGTTCGTGGTAGGACCGGGTGCTGGAGTTCACCATCACGTGCTCCAGGATGTCATGTACACCAACAAACTTAAGTCTCCTGGGTGTCTGTGAGATTCTCTGTGTGGAATTTATGAATTTCAGCACTAAAATATTTGACGTTAATAAGATAATGTATACGGAAATTAATTTATCGCTCTCTTAACACATGTGTGTAGGTCTTCACCTTCTTCTGTTTTACACGAAGATGCAGTGTTAATGGCAATCTGTATATGACATGAAAGTTTCCTCTATTTGGTTTGCAGAAAGCTGCAGTGTTAATGGCAATCTGTGTACGGCATGAAAGTTTCCGCTATTTGGTTTGCAGAAAGTTGCAGTGTAAATGGCAATTTATATGTAGTATGAGATGTTCCTCTTAATGCAAAACATAATCAAGTGATCTCAGTTACAATCTACCATACTGGCGACAGTTTGGGATAACGGGAAACGCAATGCTGGTCATGGTTCGAATCCCCATCGAGGACGCTGTTTTAAAACTTACCTAGTAACCCAGCTTGATCTAAGCTGTAATAGGTACCAGCAGATATCCTTGGGGAGGTAAGCCCGCAGGTGTGATATTCACCACATCACACATCTAGTGCCATTTGCTCAATAAACATACGGTACTATCATCCAATACCCAGGACGCCTACACTCGTCAAACCGGATCTTTGGTTTTCATACACCATACACTTTGCCGATCTTCATGTATACAATACATTGCTGTCTAGTGCAATTAAACGAAATAAGTAAATGTAGCATCAACCTACTGTTAACCCACTCTCGTTATGACTGTACAATCCTGCAACGTAATTTAGTTATCACACTGAACAGTGACAACTTTCGTTAACAGTTTTCTTATTGGCTTCTCTTCTTAATCTTTTCATTTTTTCTTCTAAACTTAACAGATTCAGTGCCAAATAAAAACTGGGTTTGGACCAAACGGAAATGGATGGCCGAAAAATGGGATGTAGGGATGTGTCACAGTTGTGACCCAAAAGTTGTTATTATGATAGCAGACGTGTATTATATATCACATCAACGGAGGTTGCTTAGGGGAAAAAAAACTACTGTATTGATATTTTAATTAAGACAGACTTTACAATGACAACATTTCGTCGATATATAAGCCCATGGCAGATGGAATTAGCTTGAGACGATTAATCATCCCTTGGCACGTAATCAGTGAATAACAACAATAATATTGTTCGTGGACAAAACTACGTGCCAACAATCACAACCAGCAGCAACACAACAGAACAATAACAACAATAATATTGTTCACGGACAAAACTACGTGCCAACAATCACAACCAGCAGCAACACAACAGAACAATAACAACAATAATATTGTTCACGGACAAAACTACGTGCCAACAATCACAACCAGCAGCAACACAACGGAACAATAACAACAATAATATTGTTCACGGACAAAACTACGTGCCAACAATCACAACCAGCAGCAACACAACAGAACAATAACAACAATAATATTGTTCACGGACAAAACTACGTGCCAACAATCACAACCAGCCTGATACACAACAGAACAATAACAACAATAATATTGTTCACGGACAAAACTACGTGCCAACAATCACAACCAGCAGCAACACAACAGAACAATAACAACAATAATATTGTTCACGGACAAAACTACGTGCCAACAATCACAACCAGCAGCAACACAACAGAACAATAACAACAATAATATTGTTCACGGACAAAACTACGTGCCAACAATCACAACCAGCCTGATACACAACAGAACAATAACAACAATAATATTGTTCACGGACAAAACTACGTGCCAACAATCACAACCAGCCTGATACACAACAGAACAATAACAACAATAATATTGTTCACGGACAAAACTACGTGCCAACAATCACAACCAGCCTGATACACAACAGAACAATAACAACAATAATATTGTTCACGGACAAAACTACGTGCCATCAATCACAACCAGCCTGATACACAACAGAACAATAACAACAATAATATTGTTCACGGACAAAACTACGTGCCATCAATCACAACCAGCCTGATACACAACAGAACAATAACAACAATAATATTGTTCACGGACAAAACTACGTGCCATCAATCACAACCAGCCTGATACACAACAGAACAATAACAACAATAATATTGTTCACGGACAAAACTACGTGCCATCAATCACAACCAGCCTGATACACAACAGAACAATAACAACAATAATATTGTTCACGGACAAAACTACGTGCCATCAATCACAACCAGCAGCAACACAACAGAACAATAACAACAATAATATTGTTCACGGACAAAACTACGTGCCATCAATCACAACCAGCAGCAACACAACAGAACAATAACAACAATAATATTGTTCACGGACAAAACTACGTGCCATCAATCACAACCAGCCTGATACACAACAGAACAATAACAACAATAATATTGTTCACGGACAAAACTACGTGCCATCAATCACAACCAGCAGCAACACAACAGAACAATAACAACAATAATATTGTTCACGGACAAAACTACGTGCCATCAATCACAACCAGCAGCAACACAACAGAACAATAACAACAATAATATTGTTCACGGACAAAACTACGTGCCATCAATCACAACCAGCAGCAACACAACAGAACAAAACAAATCCGGATATCTTGACTTGCCGTGGGCACATGGAGCTAGACCCACATTTGTCAAGCCCAGACGACACTTCAAGGGTGATGAGGTCCGTATCATGCGGACCGTCTCTCTCATCATGACATTTCCTGGCAACCATGTTGGGCTGCGTCGACTTGGGAGTCAACGGTTTGAACATTCGAAACCACCTTAGTGCGGGTCGAGCCCACGGCCATGGTACAGCAGGCGAGCGTCTAGCCATTACACTACCGCAGCACCCTGACATGCATGTATTCATTGCATGTCCTTGTCTGATCATTACCTTATTATGATGTGTTGAACCCCCTACCTCAGCATCAGCACCCTGAATATTTAAGAACTAGAGACCTGATCCATTCAGCCATGTAGACCGCCTAATGCATATTATAACTTACAGTGAGGTTTTAAGATCTCGTATGTGTGATGTTAAATCGGTCTTCAGAAAGGATGCGTCACAAGTACAGATGGTTTCAGAAAGAACGTCTTTGGCGTCTTGGAGTCAGTATGCAATATGCCCAGCGACAGAAGTTTAGAACTATATTTTTGTTTCTCTAACCCTCAGTATCTGTTCGTTCACGGAGATGATAGGTGGCATACTCCTGTTTGAGAAAACAAACACTCCCGCATAATTAACTACCTTTGGCTGCAGTCCCCGCGCGGCTACAGGCAGGAGTATGTTGTCTTAGAAGCCAAGATAACAAACTCCCATTCCCTTATATACTTGTTGATACGCGTATTCACACAATACAAAAACAATCGCCAGACCTCGGCTGGTAACTGATAGCTCTATTGAGACCAAATCCAGCAAACATCCCACGCTGCCAGTCAGACTCCTGCACGATCCGAGCGAACATGTTGTTGGCAGCAGATAACGTGTGAATGTAACGTTTCTGTTCTCCAGTACAAACAGCAGAAGTAAGGGACTTTACGGGGACTGCACAGGGCCTGATTTATAACCGAAAGTTTTACATTTTTAGTCTTAACATTTTAAGAATGTTAGGAATTTATTTTGTGGCAGGATTTTCTCTTCGGAGTTTAATTTACTATTAAAGATTACACGTTATTACAATTCTTTTAAAAGCTAAACGTGACGTTATAATTAGAAATAGTCATCATCATCATCATCATCTTCATCATCATCATCATCATCATCATCATCATCATCATCATCATCATCATCATCATCATCATCATCATCATCATTTGCCGTCAAGCGCCGTGGGGAGGGAGATTTGACGCTCGATGGGTGGCACTGGATAGTGCTATTCCATGTGATTGTAGTGTCTTTGATGTAAATCCATTTTTTTTCCTCGGGTGTCCTCTTGCTCTCGTAGCAGACCGTCTTTGATGTATCGTCATTGCTGGTTGTTGATGGTGTACCATTCTAACGAGATGGCCGAACCATTTGATCTTTGTCTTTTAATATACATGGCACACGGTGTTCATCCCACTCTGATAACATCATTTCGTACTCGATCTTTGATAGTACAGTTGACAGCTCTCCTCAAGCATCACACGTCATAGGTGTTGATTTTGCTTAAGTGTGATTTTGATAATGTCCAAGTTTTACATTGGTAGCTGCTAGAATGCGACTTGCGTTAAATAATGAAAGATCAACAAACAATGCTCAAAGGTCTAGGGCTGCAGCAATCCAGCAGAATACAGAACCATAATGCCAACATTGATGAATGACTCGAAGGCCGGTGTTCAACATTTTAAGGCACTTTTTATTTGCTTGAATCGAGCTAGTTGCATATTCAATAACATCAGTGACAATTTACAATTCGTTGATATCGTGCCTGTTATGGCCAGGCGGGACGGTATAAAATATTAATTATGAACAATATATAGTTGAATATGTTCGAGACTATTGCAGCGACCCTGTCACAGTCCTTCTGTCATTCACCAATTTGCCTATGAGTCACCTTGCTCTGACTTTCTAAGTCTCATTCTGATCTGGGCGCATCTGTCATTGATTTTCGGGCTGATATCCATCATGCAATAATATTCTCGTGCTCCTTTCCAATAGTTGTTGGCCATCATAATAGTGTCCTGCCAGTATATAATATATCTCGTTCCAGAGAATCGTATCATGCTGCCTCACTCGTCAAGCTCCAAGATCTGACTGTTTGTTATTGTTGAAAATTTCTCTGACGTTTTCTTCTTTTTACGTCAGCCTCCTAGTTTCTCGTACAAGTTGGTTCGCGATTTTCTCACTAACTCTATTTTGCGTTATTTCATCTGCGCTGCTACTTGGCAGTAGCATAAAGTTGGTGTGATTACGCTATTTATTATCTGTCGTTTTACTGAAATATGGATGTTTCAGTATACATAAACGTGCTAGCTTTTTCATATCTGATGGCGATTCCTCTGTCTATTCTGCCATCTTATGTGATCATACTTCCAAGATATTTGAATTCTTTAACTTGTTTCAGAGGTGTACTATTTATCAGTATATTTAGTGGACCATTAGAAGTAATCGAGTGGAAATCTTAAACGTGTAACAACGCAGATGGGGATTCTGAAACAAAAGTTGCGAATATATTGAACTATCAGAGTAGCTAAAAGTGAGTGCCTGGAAAGCGCTATTGAAACTAGAACATTATATATAATGTTTGAAAAGTTCAACACTAGAATAAGCAGGGGTAACCTGAATTACGTAATATAATCATGGGAACTAATTAGCAATTGCATGGATCATTATACTGAACTGCGAGAACACCCAAAGATGCTAGGTTTTATCAACTCTAGCTCAACTTAGTCAGTGTACACAATCATGGATAATGACATACACTGTCAAAGAATCATATTATGCTTGGATGTTTAAAGGGGAACTTTAATTATAAGCTGGAGATATTTGTATATGACTTTCTAGAGGAGTGTTTAGTACATTGGTTAATCTACTGGAGTGGTAGGATTTGTTACCCAACAGAGCGACCCTAACATCGATCCAACCTATTGAAATAGTGGCAGGGATGGGGCGAAAACAGGGGCCGCCGCTGTCGAATTGATGTCAAAATATAATTATCTTGAAATGTAACTTTTTTTCGCATTTCCTTTACAGGACATCGCTGTCAACATCAGCATCTTTCAGCTGATTGTTGATTTCTTGGCAAGATTACGCTCAATAGTTTGCCATTGCTTTCTGAGCGACCGGCTCATACCCCATAAGTTACCGACGCGGCGAGAACCGCCACCGATTCTCGCGCACATCACGTTACTCACGAGAGTATACGGTATTATGGTGAAATGTAACTAGGTAAGGTAAATTTATCTATGTAAAGTAACAATACCTAGTAAAAGTATAATTAAGCAAAGTTAATGTGACTAGGTAAAGTAACGGTTAATAGGTTAAGTAAACGTAAATTTAAATAAGTGAATTAAATACAGTTAGGTAAAGTAAATGTTACTAAATAAGTTAAATGTATCTTTGTAAAGTAGACGTCCATAGGTTCAGAGAAAGTAAATATAAATAGCTAAAGTAAAATAACTAAATAAAGTAAAATTAAAAGTGGCAAAGTAAAGTAGAAGTAAATGTGACTAGCTAAAGTAAATGTAACAAGAAAGCTCGTGAAAAGAACGACATAGAAAAACTACAAAAAGACTAATGCATATGTTTATCGAATACTAACTATAGTTTGGCTGGTCACAGTGCCTATAATGTTTAGTCGGTCATGAAACTATAAGGCTTACATTTCCTGTCTGCTGTAGTCGGATGTACACGACTACCTTACGACTTCCAATTCGTAGCATTTCTTATTTCCGGAGACATATTTTACCTAGATACATGATCCCACATAGTTTAATAAAACAATCAAATAAAGGTTGTCGCTTATTTGAGAATACATAACTAAACATCTTTCCAATATTACAAAAACGAAAAGGAATCCATACAGCATAATTAACTAAAAACGATCTCATGAAAGGGTAGGGTAGTATAATATAAACACAAGGATCTTGCATATGGTTTACGAACCGAAATAATAATTTAGGCTGTTAAAATTCCAGCTTCCATACAAATTAACAAACGAATAAAACACACCAGATCATTTAAAACAGACTAACGCTTTCAAGTTTAAAATTGGTAAGACCTGTAGGAGGGACAATAAATATATTTGAAGACGATTCTTTGTTAAGGGAAATTGTACCTGGTGAATTGATATTTTCACAACGAGGGAGGGCTGCAGTGGACCAACGGGAACTTTTCTTTTGATATAATTGTTTGATATCTTCAATTCAGTCCAACTCCTTATATTAGCATTCAGTGTAAATCAATGTCTTCCGCTAGCATATTCCTCTCTCAGCATTGCGTCGGATTCTATTGACAACGCCACACCTAAAATCCCTGTAAGAAACATGACCAAACTTGGCCTAATCCTAGAAAGTCCGCGTGTGCTATATGACTGACTGACTGGCCCTTGGTCGTCTTGACAGACGATAGTTTGTGAAATTAAGTTATACTTCTCCATAGCTGAAAACCTGGGTTGAATTTAGAGACCGTGTGTTGCCCATGCAGCATGATCCCTCTCTCGGCCTGCTTTGTTTACTCCAGAGGAAAGGTAACACTAATATGTCTGGAACAAATATACTGCGTAGATAAATCATATGTCTGGAACAAATATACTGCGTAGATAAATCATATGTCTGGAACAAATATACTGCGTAGATAAATCATATGTCTGGAACAAATATACTGCGTAGATAAATCATATGTCTGGAACAAATATACTGCGTAGATAAATCATATGTCTGGAACAAATATACTGCGTAGATAAATCATATGTCTGGAACAAATATACTGCGTAGATAAATCATATGTCTGGAACAAATATACTGCGTAGATAAATCATATGTCTGGAACAAATATACTGCGTAGATAAATCATATGTCTGGAACAAATATACTGCGTAGATAAATCATATGTCTGGAACAAATATACTGCGTAGATAAATCATATGCCTGGAACAAATATACTGCGTAGATAAATCATATGCCTGGAACAAATATACTGCGTAGATAAATCATATGCCTGGAACAAATATACTGCGTAGATAAATCATATGCCTGGAACAAATATACTGCGTAGATAAATCATATGCCTGGAACAAATATACTGCGTAGATAAATCATATGCCTGGAACAAATATACTGCGTAGATAAATCATATGCCTGGAACAAATATACTGCGTAGATAAATCATATGCCTGGAACAAATATACTGCGTAGATAAATCATATGCCTGGAACAAATATACTGCGTAGATAAATCATATGCCTGGAACAAATATACTGAGTAGATAAATCATATGCCTGGAACAAATATACTGAGTAGATAAATCATATGTCTGGAACAAATATACTGCGTAGATAAATCATATGTCTGGAACAAATATACTGCGTAGATAAATCATATGCCTGGAACAAATATACTGCGTAGATAAATCATATGCCTGGAACAAATATACTGCGTAGATAAATCATATGTCTGGAACAAATATACTGCATAGATAAATCATATGCCTGGAACAAATATACTGCGTAGATAAATCATATGCCTGGAACAAATATACTGCGTAGATAAATCATGTCTGGAACAAATATACTGCGTAGATAAATCATATGCCTGGAACAAATATACTGCGTAGATAAATCATATGCCTGGAACAAATATACTGCGTAGATAAATCATATGCCTGGAACAAATATACTGCGTAGATAAATCATATGCCTGGAACAAATATACTGCGTAGATAAATCATATGCCTGGAACAAATATACTGCGTAGATAAATCATATGCCTGGAACAAATATACTGCGTAGATAAATCATATGCCTGGAACAAATATACTGCGTAGATAAATCATATGCCTGGAACAAATATACTGCGTAGATAAATCATATGCCTGGAACAAATATACTGCGTAGATAAATCATATGCCTGGAACAAATATACTGCGTAGATAAATCATATGCCTGGAACAAATATACTGCGTAGATAAATCATATGCCTGGAACAAATATACTGCGTAGATAAATCATATGCCTGGAACAAATATACTGCGTAGATAAATCATATGCCTGGAACAAATATACTGCGTAGATAAATCATATGCCTGGAACAAATATACTGCGTAGATAAATCATATGCCTGGAACAAATATACTGCGTAGATAAATCATATGCCTGGAACAAATATACTGCGTAGATAAATCATATGCCTGGAACAAATATACTGCGTAGATAAATCATATGCCTGGAACAAATATACTGCGTAGATAAATCATATGCCTGGAACAAATATACTGCGTAGATAAATCATATGCCTGGAACAAATATACTGCGTAGATAAATCATATGCCTGGAACAAATATACTGCGTAGATAAATCATATGCCTGGAACAAATATACTGCGTAGATAAATCATATGCCTGGAACAAATATACTGCGTAGATAAATCATATGCCTGGAACAAATATACTGCGTAGATAAATCATATGCCTGGAACAAATATACTGCGTAGATAAATCATAAAGTGCTCAAACCACGGACAGAACCCAGTCTCGGTATACGACGTTAATCAGTACAAGTAAAGGAAAGGATCCTGTTGCGTATCTTAAGTTGCATTGGAAATACAGTGTATACTCAACTTATTATGTATACCCAACTTATTATGTATACCCAACTTGTTATAGATCAATCGGCGCTCGGTGGCTGATGTTTTAGTGTCACGCCGACCGCCTTTGCTTTCCAAAGCGTTTCTTAGTACCAGTTTTAGGTTGGGTAGACCTGGGAAGCCTAGATGAATGTTCAAAATCCACCTCGATGCGGATTCGAACCAATAATTATCGGGCTGGCAGTCGGCCAGCGTCTAGCTACTACGATACTGAGTTTCCTCGCGTTATTTATTGTTAGACAATTCCTGACAAGTATTTCTAATACATCTACAGCTGTGATGGAATAGTGTGATGGCTTATCAAAACAGACGACTTGGTTTGATTCACAGTACTTGGACAAGCATTTCTAATGCGTATACAACAGTGACAGAATGATCTGGTTGCTTATCAAAACAGACGACTTGGTTTGATTCACAGTACTTGGATGTGTGTGAGTTCCAGTTTCAGGTGGCTCTTGGTTTACATCGAGGTTTCTGAAATGGTTGATCACACGATTTATCAAGGAAGGACATTCTGGTAGAAGGGGAGTTAATCTTTGTATATCAGAATGATATTGTTGAATAATTAATCCCCCATAGCTAACCTCCCCTTCACCAGTGACACCCAGGAAATGTAATATCTTTACCTGTCAGTCCTTTCACACACGATGATGTTCTTTCTATCTGTATGTATGTTTGTATGTGTGGATAATTCATTGTACGCGTGTATATATGCATGGCTACACGTGGGTATGTACTTGCAATATGTACATACTGTACGTGTTTGTGTATGCATTACTGTATGTGTGTATGTCCAAATAGATGTTTGCACTAATGAATTAATATATGCTGGCACATGTGTGTTTTTTCATGATCATTTACACTAATATTAAGGACATAATGCATACTAGCCAGGTATTATGTCAAATATAAATGAGCTACCGTATGACAGTAGACGATACTAACTGCTTTCTGTTAGCGCCGAATGTTGGGCGGCGCACACCAAACCCCACACCCCACATTGTACCAACGACTTCGGGCGGAGGAGCGCCACTAGGAGGGTACAAGCTTCATCCCGGTGCGAGGAAATGCAACCTAAAGACCAAATGGTATGACATGGCAGACCAAACTCTACGACTTGGTTGGCAACTGGTCTAGGATCGAAGCCCCAACAGGCATACAGTTAGAGTATTCGTTTGCTGACCCGGCAGCTTCTGAAGCTTGTATTGTTCCAGATGTATTTGTGTTACCTCTCCTCTGGAGTAAACTAGGTGGGCTGAGAGAGGGATCATGCTACATGTGCAACATATGATCTCTACAATTAAGTCCAGGCTTTGTGCTATGATGGGCTATTATGTCTTTTTAAAAGCACTATAACTATCGTCTGGCAAGGGGAAGAATTCCGTACAATAACCTCATAAACTATGTTAAAAAACTCCACTCATAATTATAATCAAAAGAAAACAAGGGAGAGAGAGAGAGAGAGAGAGAGAGAGAGAGAGAGAGAGAGAGAGAGAGAGAGAGAGAGAGAGAGAGAGAGAGAGAGAGATCTGGTTGACCTTCTCTTGCCAGTCGTTGATTCCAAGTGCTTGTAGGTCTGTATATATATATTATCTCTCCACCATCTTCTTGGTCTACCTCGGGGTCTACGGTCATTTATTTCCTGAGTGTAAGCGAGTTTTGTTTCCCTATAACACACACACACACACACACACACACACACGCGCGCGCGCACACACACACACACACACACACACACACACACACACACACTGGAAGACCCCGCTATACGTCGCTTCGGTTTACGTCGTTTCGCTATAACGTCGTTGCCACAATAGGACATAACTTCACTTTACGTCGCTATGTTCCACCATAACGTCGTCACCTGTGTTGCTATGCTGCGCACTTGCGGAGGAACTTGCTAGATTGCGGAGGAACTATGTAATGCCGCGTAGTGTTACCGCTTTGGAACGTCTCCTTACTTACCTTCCATGAATGATGTGTGGCGAAAACTGTGGCCAGAATGTGTGCACAAATTTTGTGAATTTGACGACGTTCATGCTATTCGACGACAGATCGCTAACTTAGCCACGAAAGCTGGCTTTGAAAGGAGGCTGACATTAACGAGTTGCTTGCAGCACATGGAGAAAATGTGTCTAATGAGGACTTAATACAACTTGACGTGCAGAGAGCTCAGCAACTCCCACAACTCGAATGTTGACAGCTGAACGTTTGTCACAATTCTTGCAATTGGTTTATGTGGCAATGGACATAATAAATGAGGATGATCTGAACAGAGAACAGGAGCTCCAAAGTGTCGAGAGCAGTAACAAGTGCCATCAACTGTTACAAGGAGCTTTACTTAGAGAAAAGGGAACAGGCTGTGGAGAAGACATTATACACATTTGTTGTTCAGGCAGAGAAGAGCCAGGAAAAGAGGCAGGAAGAGTTTACAGTTCCATCCTCAGATGAAGAAACAGAATTTAATGCCTCTACGTCTCAATAACTCTACCCCCCCCCCCCCCACCCACTTCTATTTTGCCAATAAATATCAACAACCATCAAAATAAACATTACATAATACACTGTATTTCATTTACTTCTGTGAAAGAATATTTACTGGAACCAAGTAGCAGCAATTAAATTAGAAAATAAAGAAGGCAGTTATGAACAAATAAGTCCGAGAGTAAGACAGGGATGTGTTTTGTCACCGGATCGCTTCTCCCTCTATAGCGAAGTAATAATGAGAGAGATCAAAGAGAAGCCAGGATTACTATTCGAAGGTTATAATATAAACAATATACGCTATGCAGATGACACAGTATTGGTGGCGGAAAATGCAAAAGATCTACAATAATTGTTGGGCATTGCAGTAACAGAGTGTGCAAAAAAGGACCCTTCTGGAATATCAAGAAAACAGTAACAATGGTGATATCAAATACAATGGTGACACCAATATGTGAAATAGAAGGGAAAATTTATTAACCAAGTGGATCGTATTGAATACGTAAGGTATTTACGAGGGGTAGTCAATAAGTAAGTCACAAATGGCACTAGAAAAATAGCTAAATATGATAACAACTTGAAACCAGTTTATTTTTATACATACATTGTCCCTTTATTTCTCAGCATAATTTCCTCAAACATTTATGCACTTATCTCATCGTTTTATCATTCCTCACAAACCGGCTGCATTGAACTGCGTGCTCTGTTTTCTAAACCATGTTTTCACTTCACATTCAACTTCGGCGTCATTCGTGAAATGTCTCCCGCCAAGGTGGGTTTTCAGTGACCATAAAGGTGGAAATCGCTAGGGGCTAAGTCGGGGCTGTAAGATGGATGTTCCAGAACTTCCCACCTTAGTTGGTTAATTTTCTCCTGAGTTAACCGAGCCGTATATGGTCTGACATTGCCATGAAGAAGCAACACTCCTCTAGTCAGCAGTCCTTGAGGTTTTCTTAGAAAAAATCTTCATCTTGAGGCATCGATAGAACATCACAGTACGATTCAGAATTCACATTGTCACCTTTCTTCTTGAAATTGGTTAAAAGCTAGTTAATTAATTAGTTAGTCGACAGATCATCCTCATTGCACATCGAACCATTCAGTCCATAAGTGCTCGGATCCCCTCCTCAGCAAATCCCGCAGCGTGTAGCGGCTAACGACACCAGTTCTGTGTTGGTTTATCAATCTTTTTTGGCTTCCTGCGTAGTGTTCTTGTCTGGCCACACCTCTGGCCATGGTTGTAGATTCACAGTTATCACTTGGTTCTCGCAACATTCTTACTTCTCGTAGAGCATTCAAAATGTCAGCCTAGTCCATGGCGCATCCGCCCTACACAATAGCCTTACCTGCGAGCTTGTCAGCCCTCTCATTTCCTTGTACTCCCGCATGCCCTGGCACGAAGATGAAACTTAAATTTGTCAGCCGAGACCGCTCCAGAGACAGTAACCACTCTCTTCGGATCCACCCCATCTCTATCCTCTTGAGCATGCTCATTGAGTCGCTAAGGAAACATGCCCTAGTGAATGTCTGTGTCTCGAGCCATGTTATTGCTTTACTTACTGCCATGACTTCTATAGTCAGGCTACTTGTGGTCTCAGCAAAAGCACCAGAGACCTCCTTCACAATTCTCCCTCCGGCCTGCGCCGTAAAACCCCATGAGCTTCTCACATGTCGGACGACCGACCCTTCTGTGTATATGACAGCATCACCGTATAACGAATTCTTGAAAATCAAAGCTTGTACTTCCGCCTCCACAGCAGCCGGATTTTCTAGTCTGCATTTTCTGTCTAGTTGGATGCAGACTGAAAGAGACGTACAGAAATCTGTTGGCACTCGTACCCACTCCTCGCCGGTTCTAAATCCTCAAGTGAACATACCAGTCGAAGAATGTCCTCGGCTTGACCCATCCACGACCTTCCTCTTTTTAACCTGCTGCCCTTCACCTTCCTAATTTCACTATGCAGTGGATGTTGTGTGTTTGCGTTAACTCTGAGGTAGGCACGTGCTCTGCAAATTCGTATTATGTCTTCAATGGTTGGAAGATCAAGACGGTAGCGCATCGCCTTGCATGCTGTATCTCTTGTACATCCAAGAATAATGCGCATGGCTTCGTTCTGTATCATTTCCATCCTTTCTATCTGCTTACGGCTGAGAGTCAGGATCGCCATCGCATACTCAAAAACAGACATGACTAGCCCTTCGTACAGAAGACATGGATGGCGCTGCTCACAGTTTGCTGCCGCCATCACCCGCATCGCAGCCAAACCCCGCTTGGCCCGCTTGGTTAAAAGCAGCATAATCATCCCTGTTGATGGCGTAACCTTGAATTTTTGGACACAAGGCGAAGAAGGATGTTTCCATTGCATTGAAGCACGCTTTGATTCGGGCTGGTAGTTATGCACCCATGATTCGTCCCAGTAACAATTCTGTTCAGCATGTCTTCTCCTTCATCTTCGTATCCACAGAGAGGATGCAAGGACAGACCAAATCGGTTCATTTTGTGTTCCTCCCTCAATTGGCTGGGTACCCACCTTGATCACACTTTCTTAAATTTCAATCGATCATGCATTATGCTGTAAGCTGAACCATGTGAGCACCCTATTGCAGATGATACAGAGTCTATCGTTACTCGCCTGTCACCTCTAATCATCTCCTCTACCCGCTGCACGGATGCTTCTGTTGCAATCTCAACAGGACGACCAGATCGGATTTCGTCAACAATTTTAGAGCGTCCTTGAGAAAATTTATCTACCCAGCTATGCACTGCTTTACGGGACAAACATTTGTCAGCATAAACAGGAAGCATTTCCTTATGAATATCCTTTGCAGGCAGTCCTTTTGCCCACCCACACACACACACACACGCACGCACGCACGCACGCACGCACGCGCAGGCAGGCAGACAGGCAGGCAAGCAGGCAGGCACGCACGCACGCACGCACGCACAACAGCACGTTGCTCTTTGGTTGTACACTCCGTAAGTATAGACGCCATTATGTTTATGCTCTGAGCATGCGCATGAGACACCTAGCGCCACCTGACGAACGAGAATGTAAAGTTCGATGTTGCTGTCACCTAATGACACCTGTAGAAAACACCAATTACATTTACCTGCCATCCCACAGAACTGTGTGATTTATTTATTGACTCCTCTCGTATCGCATCAGATGGAAGATGCACAACAGAGATTAAGAGCAGAATAGGGCAAGCAAGAGCTGCGTTTCAGAAAATCAAGAATATCTTATGCAATAAGTCACTATCATTGAATGTAAGAAAGAAAGTGCTGAAGTGCTATCTATAGTGTGTTTACTTTTTGTGCCCCAATATAAAATTCAATATCTCAGTAACAAACTGAGGGAAAATGATGAGATTTAGCATATAACCTTATCATTATGTCCACCCAACAAAAAAATTTTTGTTCTGGAGATTGTACAGCAGATTTCAATGTTTGTTTATATGCGGTATATAATTTACGGCTCAGTGATTAAATCCATCATTTTAAAAGTATTACAGCTTCACCAAGACACATCCGCGCTTTATTTTTTTGAAATTGTCTCGCGGTTTTCGTTTTGGCACAAACTGCGCGCATTTACATGGGATTTTTCAGAGGTGTCTCCGATGTGGGTTCTTTCATGAAACGTGATTATATAAACAAACATATAAATAAATCTTACCATTAATATAATATTAATAGCTAATATTTGAATGTGTGAATATTGTTCAATGGGATTAAAAGTGAAATTGTGTACACTTCAAACAATGGCGTGCAGAGGTTCTTTGATGCCCGGGGCCAACCTTTTGATTGGATGCCCCTTAATTGTTCTTTCCCTAATTCATTCTTCCTCCCCTCCCACTGCACTGTGCTGCCCCCTCTCTCTAATTGGATGCATCCTGCCGACTGGATGCCCAGGGCCGTCGCACCCCCCCCCCCCTCCCCCCGCACCCCCCTCTGCACGCCACTGGCTTCAAAGCATCGCTATGAAGTTGTACACATATTTTTGTCAAGAAGCTGATCGCATGAAACTGTTTCATACTGTTATAAATCCCGAAAAAAGAACAGTGCATGCATTGGGTTTGAGTAAACGGTCATTTCGTCGATGTGTGCAAGAATCTGGAATGAAACCAACACGCGATAAGCAAACGGTAGGTAGAAAGGCAATTGTAGACAGCTTTGACATGGATGTCATCAGGCAAGTTATTATAAAAATGATGGATGCCAAAGAAACGGTGACTGTAAGAAAACTGAGGGTTTTGTTGAGAAAGAACAATAACATAGAGATATCCAAAACAACTTTGTGGAAAATTATAAGGACATTAGGCTTCACTTTTAGAAAGTACAAGGGAGTTAGAAATATCCTTTGCGAGCAACAGCATTTAGGAGCCATGAGAAGCAGATACCTACGTGAAATAAGGGAAATGTGCAAAGAAAATTATGACATAGTGTATTTGGATGAGACGTGGATCAATGAGCACCACACAAGTGAAAAGGAATGGCAATCAATGGATGGAAGGATAAAGCGTTATGTGCCCAGTAGTAAAGGACAGCGTTTGGTCATAGCCTATGCTGGTAGTACTCATAATGGCTTACTACAGAACGCTGGGCTCGTGTTCGTATCAAAGCATACAGACAATAGGGATTATCATAATGAGATGAATGGTAATGTATTTAGAGATTGGCTCTAGAATACAGTACTTCCATCCCTTGATAGATCGTCTTGTCTAATCATGGACAATGCATCATATCACAATGTTGTTGCCCAAGAAGACAAAATACCTAAGGCATCGAGCACAAAGGAATCAATAAAGATATGGCTCCGAAGGGAAAATATACAATTTCCAGAAACATATTTCAAGCTACAGTTGTTGTACCTTGTAAAACAGGCGCAAAAAAAGCAAGAAATATCAAAACGACAAGTTAATAGAAGAGCATGGCCATAGGTTTTTGAGACTTCCGCCGTATCATTCTCATTTAAACCCTATAGAACTTGTGTGCGCTAAAATTAAAGGACAGGTGGCAGCTGCCAATACTACATTCAAATTGTCTGACGTCAAGATACTAACCCAGTCCACGCTATTAAATATTGATACAATTTACTGGAAAAAATGTGAGGACCATGTGTTGAAAGAGGAAGAGGACTATTGGAGAAAGGATGGACTGAATTTTATGCAACCGAGAGCAATAATCAACCTACTGGAATCGTCCGACACAGATTAAGGTCTGAGCAGATCGCAGACCTTAATCTACGTACACACTTACTGGGATATTTTGCTCCAACTATTCAGACGAATTGCAGGCCCTAAACATTACAGCATCAGCATAATGCCAATGACAACTGTTTGTATTCCACAGTGATGAATTTTCAATTCCGCAAGCCCTCAGCGGTGACAAACAACTATATTGAAAAAAAAAAAAAAAAAACGCTAAACACATTGAATACCAACAGAAGAGTAATATTGCGGTGGAAACTGACATATAGTGGCCTAACAAGATACGTGAGAGCAAACACGTTGTCAAATTAGGGGACAACACACGTGCATACGAATCAATCTATAAACTACAATGAAAAGAGGGCCAACATCTTAGTCGTTAAGAAGAAAGCCCACTACAGAGACACTGACAACTATTTTCATAGTGCAAAACAGGTAATCATGTTCCGTCTCTGAACGGTAAACAGCAGAGTAGACAATCTTTCACGAAGACTCAACGCGGGTCTGTCACCCATGTGTACGTGTGAACAAACTCCACAGACAGCTGAACAGATCCTTGAAAATGGAAACATGATGACTAAATTGCGATATCATTTCTGGTCACTCCATACGCACATTAACGCACAGCTATTTGGAAGCTTTCACGAACTCAATATAAAAAGCTAACATGAATACTTGTGATACATTATTAACAAGCAGCTGAAGAAACAAGAAGAAAATGAAAAATAAGGTAAGAAATATATTCCTTCTACTTTCCTGTCAATTTAAAAATTATTTCCCCCATGCCTCTGTAAATTATGTCTTTACTAATATTACATTTTGCACCCCTTTCGGAATTCTCCGTGGTGAAGTGGTCAAGCCGTCTGACTCGGGCTCCGAAGGTTGTATGTTCGATTCCGGGCTGCGTCCTTCATTTCACGAGTGCATTTTTTTTTAGACTCCCGAGGGTCGTCGCTGGAGTTCGTGCTTTGTGCGATGCTTTCCGCGCTGCGGAAAGAAACTGAGCCATATGGGATAAAAACCCGGTGCAATGCAGCCGACCCTGTCGACTTTTAAGCTACTTCTTTTATTGCACCCACTCCCATACGAATCTGGATACGCCTTGTGTCGTCATGTGAATTGGCGGGGCATTCATTGCCGTAAAATTAAGTTTGTTAGCGAGAAATCACTAGTTTTTCAGCAAAACATCAAAGAAATGTTGCCGCTTTCGATGATGTAAGTTGCTTTTGGACCTATCAAAGACATATTCCTTGGGTGGGGTAAATATAAGACGGCAGGAAAAATTTCATAACGATGCAACAGACAGTTTTCAAAATAATTGATTGTGAATGACGGCATTCTTTTCAGGACAGACTATAGAACCTGTTTTGTTGTATGGCATGTAAATGAACAAATTAGGAATAGCTTGGAAGCAATAGAGTTATGGTTCCTGTGAGGAATGTTGCGTATTCCTTGGACTGCTATAGTATTGTAACTAAGAACGACTGCTTGCAAGAGGCTTATGAAACTAGAACATTATATACAACAATAAGAAAGAGACAAACAGCTTTCTTTGGTCATGGGATGAGAAGAGAGGCATTGGAGAACATCGCGACAACTGGAAAGTTCGAGGCTAAGAGAGGCAGAAGCAGACCAAGAGAAATTATGTTGGATGGATTGCGACGGTGGCATGGAGGAATATCATCTGCAGAGGGGCGTTCATTTGAAACCAGTTCCAATGGCTTTATTACAAAAGCAGGAAATAAACATTAACAGTTGTGGTAGAATTAAACAAAGCATTAATTTTGAATGAATTATGCACCATGGGTTGGTCAGAAGAAGAGGTCGTAGGCATTCAGGCAAGCATCCCATTGCTTATTTAGGTAGGTGATATATATATATATATATATATATATATATATATATATATATATATATATATATATATATATATATATATATATATATATATATATCTTGAATAAAAGAAAAAAAGAAAGACATACGTTTTGATAGTTTAGTTTAGTTTAGTCGATGGATCAACATCACGGCACACGGGTGTAACACATAAGCGCTCCGATTTCCGCCTAACTCAAACCTGAGTCTGGAGATATTCAGCTCAACGAACGAACTCTGTAGCATCGGCGAGGATCCTGAAATACTTTGGGTACATTTTTAACTCGAAATTATGCCCGGGCAGCACCGTTAGGCTACCCTTATCGATTTCAAACTACCAAAGGATTTTTTACTTGTGCAACAATACACACGGGCGTCCGATCTCACTACCCAGAGACCAGGGGAAATTGTATTACTGGACGTCCAGGTGAAAAAATCCCGGGGCCTCCAGCACTCGAGGCGGACACCATACCTCGAGACCACTCAGCCCCCTATACGTTTTGATGATATCAAAGAACAGTTTGTGCAATTAAAGCACATGTCGGTATTTTGGGGCAAGTGCAAAGATTCAGATGTCTAGGCACATGGTTAACATAAATTGGAAGATGCATCACAAAGACAAAGAACAGAATTCATCAATTCATCATGTGCCATGCCGATAAGCGTGGGCGGTCATGATTAACCATCACTCGATCACCAGAATCGTGGATCAACTCAGTGATCTCTTCTTGCCCAAGCCATACGGGTATTTATTTCTCTGTCTCCCTCTTGTTCTCTTTTCCTCGATCTTGCTAGTTGTTATCAAGTTCTCTAATTTATTTCTACACATAACGTGACTAAAGAATGTTGACTGCCTGCGTCTAATTTCTCTAATTAGTGTAGGATTTTAATTTCTTTTGTGTAAGACTTTATCGTTATTTTTTCAGTCTGTCCATAGTATTCGTTCATTTTGTTTTCAAAAACCACATTTCCATAGCCATCAAATGTTTTTCACCTCGTCTGCTCACTGTCCAAGCTTCACATCCATACAAAAAGTACGGGTTCTATGTAGTACCTCAACATATTTGTTCTCATTGCAATTGACATCTTTGTATTGGTCACTATGATTTTCATCTTGCAAAAGGCTACCTTCGTCATGGTGATTCTTGTTTTAATCACTTCAAGGCATCTCCCATCAGATGTTTTGACTGTTCCAAGATAATTGTACCGATTCACTTGTTTAAGAATATGCCCATTTACTTGTAAATTACATTGTGGTATTTCCTTCTTCCTAGTGACGACCATAATCGGTGTCTTCTTACAATTTAATTCTACTCCTAGTTGTTCAGTGTGTGCAACATCTGCATCTGCTAAATGTTGCAGATCCTGCTCATTGTCTGCAATCAATACTGTATCAACCGCATATTTAATGTTATTGATGTTACGTTCCCCAATGATGGCCCCTTTCATATCTTCTACATTTCCGAAAATATGTTTACTATATAGGAAAAAAATATCTGGAGACATTACACATCCCTGTTGCACACCTCTCTTAATAGGCTGATAATGACCTGCTTCATTACCAATATTTATGACAGCTTGTTGTTTCCAATATGCATTTTTTAAAAATAAGTCTAAGGTCTTTCCCATCAATATGTAGACCTGCAAGCATCTTATCATCTTGAAATGCCTGTCTCTATCGAAAGCTTTTGTGTAGTCAATAAAGCAAACACGTAGGTCTTTGTTTACTTCTATAGAACGTTCAATTAATGTTCTTAGCAAATACACAACATTAATTTTACCTTTGCTTTCTACAAACCTACATTGTTCTTCTCTTATATCGGGTTGTATTTACTTCCAAACTCTTTGTATGATAATTCTTAGCAAAGTCTTCGCGATGTGGCTCATTATACAAATTTTTCGATGTTGATCACATTCCAAGGCTCCTGATTTCTTTGGATTGCAATAAATATATAATTACATAATTCAGGGGGTATATCTCCAGTGTCATATGTTGTGTTCAGCAGTCTGGTAACTTGGTCTTTTCTATATTCTTCTACGGCAAAGATCATTTCTGTTGTGAGTTGTCTGAACCGGGTGTCTTGCCAGTTTTCATATGATTAAGAGCATTCTGAACCCCCATCTTCAAAATTGATGGTCCTTCAATATTATTTCGAATATCATACTGTTCTACAGTATCATCATGGAGGGTTTTCACATAATCTAACAATACATGTAAAATCTGATCTTAGTCTAGTATGATCTTTTTTGTTTTAAGGCAGCCTGTCGATGTACGTGTTCTTGTATTAGTAAGGTCCTGAATTATTTTGTGCATAGATTTGGTATTTTTACTTTTGTGTTGTTTTTCAATTTCTATGCAATTGTTCTCGAGCCTTGCTTCTTTTACCTTTCTACATAATGTTCTGACATTTCTTTGAATCTCTTCATATTTATCAGGATTATTTTTGTTGTGGCTTCTTGTTTCCATTAGTTGTAAAAATTCTTTAGTCATCCATTCCTTATACCCACTTTCTTTAATTTTGGAATAGTTGTGTCTGCGGCCAAACTGATTGAATTCATCAACATTTCCCATTGATCATCCACATCTTGAAATAGGATCTCTAGATTAGACAATATGTATTATATTTGTTTTATACTTCTACGCTAAAATTATCTTCTATTCCCGTGCCATTTTTAAAAGTACACAGACCATATATAGTGTTTCCTGGTATATACATAACTTTCTTTAACTTTACCCTGAACGTGCCTGTAAGTAATCTGTGTTCACTGTAACAGTTTGCATTGGGAACCGTTTTCAAAACCTTCTGCCAACCATGATGTACTCAATTTTTTTTTTATAATCCTGCTGTCAGGACTCCTACATGTCCATAATATTCTAGGCTGTTGCTTGAATCAGGTGTTTCCGACGATCATTTCGTGCTCGTTTGCCCATTCTACAAGTCTGTATCCTCTTTCGTCTCGTTCTCCCAAAACATGTTTGCCTACTATGCATTCATCGCCTTGATTTCCTACTTTTGCATTAAAGTCACCAATTATATTTGTTTCTAAATTTTACATTTCTTCAACGCATTCTCCATGTCATTATAAAAGTCCTCTAAACTATCTTCATTGCTGTCTCCTGATGGGGCATATATTTGAAAGCCGTTTATGTTAAAAGGTCTGCCGATTAATTTTACCAACAGAACCCAGACTAACACTGCCTATTATCCTTTAACAGATGTTGATGTTTGGAGATCCAAGATAATTGCTACACCTCTTTGTCTTGCTTCTCCCCCAGAATAAATAATCTTAAAATCCTCCCCTGTCTTAATCCATCTTGTCTCCCACATTACTAATATATTAATATTCTCTCTTCCCATTTCTTGTTTGATGTTATCCAAAGAACAGAATAGAAGAAGCAAAAACTGCATTCCATCAAATAAAGAACATTTTTTTACAGTAAGTCCTTGTACTTGAAAGTTGGAGAAAGAGTTCTTGCATGTTACATAGAACACATTTTAACAGATCGCTGCGAATCCTGGACAATTAGCAAACAGGTAAAAAAATCCATGGAAGCCTTGGAGATGTAGTTTCATAAATGAATGCTGAAAATTAACAGGACAACGCAAATTAGCAATTTTGACATTTTAAGAAAAATTAGACAGCAAAGACAACTTATCACAAACATCAGAAAGAAGCAGTCATAATTTTTCTCCACATTATGAGAAGACAAAAACTGAAACCTGTTGTGACAACTGGAAAGATCTGTAGAAAGAGAGATGGTTGAAGATAGCGTGAGAAAATTCTTGAGTCTTGTGTCATGGCACGAAAAGGAGTCAACGAATTAATCCATATGTCGAAGATCGCAATCTGTGGAGAGGTATGATCGACCAGGCCTGTCTGCAAGGTACTGGATGATGATATACATATCTGTGTGTGTGTGTGTGTGTGTGTGTGTGTGTGTGTGTGTATGAGAGAGAGAGAGAGAGAGAGAGAGAGAGAGAGAGAGAGAGAGAGAGAGAGAGAGAGCTCATGGGAAACATGACTTGTGGAATAATGTTTCAGGTTGTCTTTCTTGTAAATGGCGCCACTTGCTACTCTCTCACACTTCCGGCACAACGACGCTTCTGTCCGACGAGGAATGCAAGAAGTATTTGTTCAAGCATAGAGTCGCTTTGGGATACATTTCTAAGGTCATTTCTTCAAAACTTACTCTGACTCCAAACCCAAATGAGATTTTTTGATTATGAACTACAAAAGGGTTTTGAAATGAGAAGGTGTCAAAACGAGACATTCCACCAGTAATGTATGTGAGCGTTGATTGCCGGGGAACAGACAGACATTGCGACAGTGTTCAGTTCTTCTTAGGACTTGCTTCCAAAGTGTGAACCAGCAAAACAGGCGTTCCGCAACTTCTCGTTTGGCTTGAGCACAGTGGCGGGGTATGTTCACCATGAGATATGTACCACCATGAGATATGTACCACCATGAGATATGTACCACCATGAGATCATTTGCTAAGTTTCAAAGACTTACTTGTGTTAACAAATAGCGATTGGTAGTGACAATTCGTTTCGTGTGTTGTTTAACACACAAAATGGGAGCATGTTAAAGCTGGCGAGGCAATTGCCATTCATGTGCAAGAAGCAACTTTGTGCAAACAGAAAGACATGATAGTCAGTTGAAAATTACTGTGGTAGACAATTCAAATTATTGTATGAATATGTGTGTTGTTTATTTAAGCTTGAATGTTTTATCTTATTACTTTATTTTATGTTTGTGAATTCGCAGTATATACCTGACGACATTTTGAGATATAAAGCCATGGTGTGCATTATTTTCAGCTGGTGTGCCATGTTCATAAAAGCTGTGAGACATTGAGCCACTTTGGGGGGGGGGGGGGGGGGGGGACAACAAATTATTGACTTTACAAGGGACGGAATATTTTCCATGTTATAATACACAATGCAAACAGTTAGATATATGTGACTTCTGCTAAAAACTGAGATAAATAAACATGATGACAATGTGTACCTACATTACATCGAATCCAAATCCGGTTAACGGCAAAGATAAAAATAATGTAAAAATAATTTACACCGTAGCACAACGAATCGACTTTTAGTTAATAGTGATCTTCATCGGGAACAACACAAACAGATGTAAAGAAAAACATGAATTTAGAAAGGTGTAAAAACAATGGAAATTGCAATATAGACAAAGGGAAGGTATCGAAGATTAATACGCCATTTCGCATGTTCCGCTTCTAGGAAAGCCGCGCAGGAATTCAGCTGATAAAGATGCCAAATAGGAAAATGTGGCCCATGCGCAATGGCCTATCAACATTCGACACCAATACAGGGTGTATGTTTAATGGCTGTGCAGTGTTTGAAAATATTGACGGTCCAAGTTTTGTATTTACCTATTATGTTGCATGAACTTTACAGTGGGTGAATACAAAACTTGGGTCGGCAATATTTTCAAACACTGCACAGTCATAAAAAATACACTCTATACGTGTGTGTGTGTGCGTGCGTGCGTGCGTGCGTGAGTGAGTAAGTGAGTGAGTGAGTGAGTGAGTGTGTGTGTGTGTGTGTGTGTGTGTGTGTGTGTGTGTGTGTGTGTGTGTTTACTGTCGTTTTAATTTGTAATTAGATTGTCTATTTTCATGTTTTTCTGTAGATCTGTTTGTGTTTGTCATGATGAAAATCATTAATATCGAAACATCGATTCGTTGTGTTGTGGTGGAACTTATTTTTACATTACTATCATTGTTATGTTCAATAAAACACAGCTGTGTTGTTTTTAAAAAAAAATGAAATGGTATGTGTGCCGGTCGTTCAAAAAGCAATGGCAAACTACTGCACGTAAAACTTGCCCAGGAATCACGAACTGCCAAAACAATTCTGGGGTTGACTGCTATCTCCTGTAAAGGACACGCAACTAACTTATGTTCCATACTGTAATTTCCGTTTACCTGGTTTTTGTTCGCTGTAACATATACACACGGCGTCTATATTTATTATTTCTCTTGTGTTTGCAGGAGGCAGACATAACTGTTTTCATGTTGTATTATTATATCCTGCTGCATGCCTTATTTCTATGATCTAATCTTGTTGTACATGTTGCAGAGCAGTACGGGCCTGGTTAAGAAACACACACACACACACACACACGTACATACGAAGGTATGAATGCATGTGTGTGGGGTGGCTGGTATTTGTATGTGTGTGTGGTGCTATTTATGTTAAAAGCATTTAACCAGCTTACGTCAAATATGCGCACGCAATACACATATTATTATACAATATGTGAACACCATTCACGTTACTACAGATTCTTTGTACTCCGAGCATGTTCAGATCTATATAGTTCATCATTTACAGGAAGCGAACGCGTGGCTTATTATTTCTACTGTTTTGCTCTACTTCTATGAATGCCAATCATTGCATGTGAATGTATGCATCGGAATACATTTTTGAAGCACACTTGTATACGAATTTACATAACACTCTCCTGTGTCCTTCCTACTGGTCGCCCTTTCATTCTAAGTGTTAGGTCTTCAGCTAGTAGGCCCTACTCTCAATGGTTTCAATTTAAAAAAAAAAACATACATAAGCAAATCATAGGTATGTTCTCTGTATCCACCTTACCTACTTATAGCATGCAGTGTTTTGCTATTTCGCATGTCGCGACTGTAGTTTTCCTCAAATGTATTACAAATCTTTAACTTACTATAAATCATTAACACATTCCCACGTTTATAAACTCGGTGCACGAGGTTTGTAGAAATAGTTGAAAATAAAGTAATCTCAAGAAACTCACCCTATACCAAGCATAGCATCTTTGGCTGAGCTGTTATGACTTAACCCCAAGACACTATACCAAGCACAACATAGTTGGCTATTTGTTACGATGTAATCGCAAGAAACTATACCAAACATAGCATCGACTGCGGAGCAATTACGATCTATACCCCCCCCCCCCCCCCACCCAAACCCCGATATTTCAGTTATCTTCCGAAAAAAAAAGAAAAAAAAAGTATATGACGTACTGAGTATCAGATGCATGTAAGAAGACTGTCTTGGTATACCATCGCCGAGTGCCTTCTCCAAATTTAAGCACGCAATGATTTTCTAAAAGTGTCCTGCAGTCTTCACAGTGCACTCATACGGACCTCTTACAGTATGTTCCTTGATGCTGTCTACCAATATGTCACGTTAATTTCCCTACGCACGCCCCCTTTCTTCTTTTTCCTCCAGGCCACAACATATCCCACGTCACGTTTTCTTCTCACAAAATTCCTAAGTTATGTAAATTGTCTGGTACCATGTTTATGAGACTGGGTTGAGCCCAGAATCGTACTGGCATAAAAAACAATTATCCTCCATGTGCTGGGGATTTAACTGATAAAGTGTCATAGGATGATAAATCGCCTTATTAAAACTTCCTATAATTGTCATGGGCTGTTACATCAAATTATAGTTAAAATAACAATACAACAGTTTTCCTTATACAACCCTTTTCCCTTGTATAATAATAAATGTCCGCTACTTAACAACGTTTAAGTCATAACCTTGACACACCTCCTACTTCCCATCTGCGCCATCCATTTTTGTTTGGTCCAAACCTACTCTTTGCTTGGCATTGAATCCATGTTAATCCGGGCTACTGTCTCGGCGGGCAGACACACTAACCACTGTACCACCGCCGGGCTACTGTCTCGACGGGCAGACACACTAACCACTGTACCACCACCGGGCTACTGTCTTGGCGGGCAGACACATTAACCACTGTACCACCGCCGGGCTACTGTCTCGGTCGGGCAGACACACTAACCACTGTACCACCGCCGGGCTACTGTCTCGGCGGGCAGACACACTATCCACTGTACCACCGCCGGGCTACTGTCTCGGCGGGCAGACACACTAACCACTGTACCACCGCCGGGCTACTGTCTCGGTCGGGCAGACACACTAACCACTGTACCACCGCCGGGCTACTGTCTCGGTCGGGCAGACACACTAACCACTGTACCACCGCCGGGCTACTGTCTCGGCGGGCAGACACACTAACCACTGTACCACCGCCGGGCTACTGTCTCGGCGGGCAGACACACTAACCACTGTACCACCGCCGGGCTACTGTCTCGGTCGGGCAGACACACTAACCACTGTACCACCGCCGGGCTACTGTCTCGGCGGGCAGACACACTAACCACTGTACCACCGCAGGGCTACTGTCTCGGCGGGCAGACAAACTAACCACTGTACCACCGCCGGGCTACTGTCTCGGCAGGCAGACACACTAACCACTGTACCACCGCCGGGCTACTGTCTCGGTCGGGCAGACACACTAACCACTGTACCACCGCCGGGCTACTGTCTCGGCAGGCAGACACACTAACCACTGTACCACCGCCGGGCTACTGTCTCGGCGGGCATACACACTAACCACTGTACCACCGCCGGGCTACTGTCTCGGAGGGCAGACACACTAACCACTGTACCACCGCCGGGCTACTGTCTCGTCGGGCAGACACACTAACCACTGTACCACCGCCGGGCTACTGTTTCGTCGGGCAGACACACTAACCACTGTACCACCGCCGGGCTACTGTCTCGTCGGGCAGACACACTAACCACTGTACCACAGCCGGGCTACTGTCTCGGCGGGCAGACACACTAACCACTGTACCACCGCCGGGCTACTGTCTCGGTCGGGCAGACACACTAACCACTGTACCACCGCCGGGCTACTGTCTTGGCGGGCAGACACACTAACCACTGTACCACCGCCGGGCTACTGTCTCGGTCGGGCAGACACACTAACCACTGTAACCACCGCCGGGCTACTGTCTTGGCGGGCAGACACATTAACCACTGTACCAACGCCGGGCTACTGTCTCGGCAGGCAGACACACTAACCACTGTACCACCGCCGGGCTACTGTCTCGTCGGGCAGACACACTAACCACTGTACCACCGCCGGGCTACTGTCTCGGCAGGCAGACACACTAACCACTGTACCACAGCCGGGCTACTGTCTCGTCGGGCAGACACACTAACCACTGTACCACCGTCGGGCTACTGTCTCGGCGGGCAGACACACTAACCACTGTACCACAGCCGGGCTACTGTCTCGGCGGGCAGACACACTAACCACTGTACCACCGCCGGGCTACTGTCTCGGTCGGGCAGACACACTAACCACTGTACCACCGCCGGGCTACTGTCTCGGCGGGCAGACACACTAACCACTGTACCACCGCCGGGCTACTGTCTCGGCGGGCAGACACACTAACCACTGTACCACCGCCGGGCTACTGTCTCGGTCGGGCAGACACACTAACCACTGTACCACCGCCGGGCTACTGTCTCGGCGGGCAGACACACTAACCACTGTACCACCGCCGGGCTAATGTCTCGGCGGGCAGACACACTATCCACTGTACCACCGCCGGGCTACTGTCTCGGTCGGGCAGACACACTAACCACTGTACCACCGCCGGGCTACTGTCTCGGCGGGCAGACACACTAACCACTGTACCACCGCCGGGCTACTGTCTCGGCGGGCAGACACACTATCCACTGTACCACCGCCGGGCTACTGTCTCGGCAGGCAGACACACTAACCACTTTACCACCGCCGGGCTACTGTCTCGGCCGGCAGACACACTAACCACTGAACCACCGCCGGGCTACTGTCTCGGCGGGCAGACACACTAACCACTGTACCACCGCCGGGCTACTGTCTCGGCAGGCAGACACACTAACCACTGTACCACCGCCGGGCTACTGTCTCGGCGGGCAGACACACTAACCACTGTACCACCGCAGGGCTACTGTCTCGGCGGGCAGACAAACTAACCACTGTACCACCGCCGGGCTACTGTCTCGGCAGGCAGACACACTAACCACTGTACCACCGCCGGGCTACTGTCTCGGTCGGGCAGACACACTAACCACTGTACCACCGCCGGGCTACTGTCTCGGCAGGCAGACACACTAACCACTGTACCACCGCCGGGCTACTGTCTCGGCGGGCATACACACTAACCACTGTACCACCGCTGGGCTACTGTCTCGGCGGGCAGACACACTAACCACTGTACCACCGCCGGGCTACTGTCTCGTCGGGCAGACACACTAACCACTGTACCACCGCCGGGCTACTGTCTCGTCGGGCAGACACACTAACCACTGTACCACCGCCGGGCTACTGTCTCGTCGGGCAGACACACTAACCACTGTACCACCGCCGGGCTACTGTCTCGGCGGGCAGACACACTAACCACTGTACCACCGCCGGGCTACTGTCTCGGTCGTGCAGATACAATAACCACTGTACCAACGCCGGGCTACTGTCTCGGCAGGCAGACACACTAACCACTGTACCACCGCCGGGCTACTGTCTCGGCAGGCAGACACACTAACCACTTTACCACCGCCGGGCTACTGTCTCGGCCGGCAGACACACTAACCACTGAACCACCGCCGGGCTACTGTCTCGGCGGGCAGACACACTAACCACTGTACCACCGCCGGGCTACTGTCTCGGCAGGCAGACACACTAACCACTGTACCACCGCCGGGCTACTGTCTCGGCGGGCAGACACACTAACCACTGTACCACCGCAGGGCTACTGTCTCGGCGGGCAGACAAACTAACCACTGTACCACCGCCGGGCTACTGTCTCGGCAGGCAGACACACTAACCACTGTACCACCGCCGGGCTACTGTCTCGGTCGGGCAGACACACTAACCACTGTACCACCGCCGGGCTACTGTCTCAGCAGGCAGACACACTAACCACTGTACCACCGCCGGGCTACTGTCTCGGCGGGCATACACACTAACCACTGTACCACCGCCGGGCTACTGTCTCGGCGGGCAGACACACTAACCACTGTACCACCGCCGGGCTACTGTCTCGTCGGGCAGACACACTAACCACTGTACCACCGCCGGGCTACTGTCTCGTCGGGCAGACACACTAACCACTGTACCACCGCCGGGCTACTGTCTCGTCGGGCAGACACACTAACCACTGTACCACCGCCGGGCTACTGTCTCGGCGGGCAGACACACTAACCACTGTACCACCGCCGGGCTACTGTCTCGGTCGTGCAGATACAATAACCACTGTACCAACGCCGGGCTACTGTCTCGGCAGGCAGACACACTAACCACTGTACCACCGCCGGGCTACTGTCTCGTCGGGCAGACACACTAACCACTGTACCACCGCCGGGCTACTGTCTCGGCAGGCAGACACACTAACCACTGCACCACCGCCGGGCTACTGTCTCGTCGGGCAGACACACTAACCACTGCACCACCGCCGGGCTACTGTCTCGTCGGGCAGACCCACTAACCACTGTACCACCGCCGGGCTACTGTAACGTCGGGCAGACACACTAACCACTGTACCACCGCCGGGCTACTGTCTCGGCGGGCAGACACACTAACCACTGTACCACCGCCGGGCTTCTGTCTCGGCGGGCAGACACACTAACCACTGTACCACCGCCGGGCTACTGTCTCGGCGGGCAGACACACTAACCACTGTACCACCGCCGGGCTACTGTCTCGGCGGGCAGACACACTAACCACTGTACCACCGCCGGGCTACAGTCTCGGTGGGCAGACACACTAACCACTGTACCACCGCCGGCCTACTGTCTCGGCGGGCAGACACACTAACCACTGTACCACCGCCGGGCTACTGTCTCGGCAGGCAGACACACTAACCACTGTACCACCGCCGGGCTACTGTCTCGGTCGGGCAGACACACTAACCACTGTACCACCGCCGGGCTACTGTCTCGGCAGGCAGACACACTAACCACTGTACCACCGCCGGGCTACTGTCTCGGCGGGCATACACACTAACCACTGTACCACCGCCGGGCTACTGTCTCGGAGGGCAGACACACTAACCACTGTACCACCGCCGGGCTACTGTCTCGTCGGGCAGACACACTAACCACTGTACCACCGCCGGGCTACTGTTTCGTCGGGCAGACACACTAACCACTGTACCACCGCCGGGCTACTGTCTCGTCGGGCAGACACACTAACCACTGTACCACAGCCGGGCTACTGTCTCGGCGGGCAGACACACTAACCACTGTACCACCGCCGGGCTACTGTCTCGGTCGGGCAGACACACTAACCACTGTACCACCGCCGGGCTACTGTCTTGGCGGGCAGACACACTAACCACTGTACCACCGCCGGGCTACTGTCTCGGTCGGGCAGACACACTAACCACTGTAACCACCGCCGGGCTACTGTCTTGGCGGGCAGACACATTAACCACTGTACCAACGCCGGGCTACTGTCTCGGCAGGCAGACACACTAACCACTGTACCACCGCCGGGCTACTGTCTCGTCGGGCAGACACACTAACCACTGTACCACCGCCGGGCTACTGTCTCGGCAGGCAGACACACTAACCACTGTACCACAGCCGGGCTACTGTCTCGTCGGGCAGACACACTAACCACTGTACCACCGTCGGGCTACTGTCTCGGCGGGCAGACACACTAACCACTGTACCACAGCCGGGCTACTGTCTCGGCGGGCAGACACACTAACCACTGTACCACCGCCGGGCTACTGTCTCGGTCGGGCAGACACACTAACCACTGTACCACCGCCGGGCTACTGTCTCGGCGGGCAGACACACTAACCACTGTACCACCGCCGGGCTACTGTCTCGGCGGGCAGACACACTAACCACTGTACCACCGCCGGGCTACTGTCTCGGTCGGGCAGACACACTAACCACTGTACCACCGCCGGGCTACTGTCTCGGCGGGCAGACACACTAACCACTGTACCACCGCCGGGCTAATGTCTCGGCGGGCAGACACACTATCCACTGTACCACCGCCGGGCTACTGTCTCGGTCGGGCAGACACACTAACCACTGTACCACCGCCGGGCTACTGTCTCGGCGGGCAGACACACTAACCACTGTACCACCGCCGGGCTACTGTCTCGGCGGGCAGACACACTATCCACTGTACCACCGCCGGGCTACTGTCTCGGCAGGCAGACACACTAACCACTTTACCACCGCCGGGCTACTGTCTCGGCCGGCAGACACACTAACCACTGAACCACCGCCGGGCTACTGTCTCGGCGGGCAGACACACTAACCACTGTACCACCGCCGGGATACTGTCTCGGCAGGCAGACACACTAACCACTGTACCACCGCCGGGCTACTGTCTCGGCGGGCAGACACACTAACCACTGTACCACCGCAGGGCTACTGTCTCGGCGGGCAGACAAACTAACCACTGTACCACCGCCGGGCTACTGTCTCGGCAGGCAGACACACTAACCACTGTACCACCGCCGGGCTACTGTCTCGGTCGGGCAGACACACTAACCACTGTACCACCGCCGGGCTACTGTCTCGGCAGGCAGACACACTAACCACTGTACCACCGCCGGGCTACTGTCTCGGCGGGCATACACACTAACCACTGTACCACCGCCGGGCTACTGTCTCGGCGGGCAGACACACTAACCACTGTACCACCGCCGGGCTACTGTCTCGTCGGGCAGACACACTAACCACTGTACCACCGCCGGGCTACTGTCTCGTCGGGCAGACACACTAACCACTGTACCACCGCCGGGCTACTGTCTCGTCGGGCAGACACACTAACCACTGTACCACCGCCGGGCTACTGTCTCGGCGGGCAGACACACTAACCACTGTACCACCGCCGGGCTACTGTCTCGGTCGTGCAGATACAATAACCACTGTACCAACGCCGGGCTACTGTCTCGGCAGGCAGACACACTAACCACTGTACCACCGCCGGGCTACTGTCTCGTCGGGCAGACACACTAACCACTGTACCACCGCCGGGCTACTGTCTCGGCAGGCAGACACACTAACCACTGCACCACCGCCGGGCTACTGTCTCGTCGGGCAGACACACTAACCACTGCACCACCGCCGGGCTACTGTCTCGTCGGGCAGACCCACTAACCACTGTACCACCGCCGGGCTACTGTAACGTCGGGCAGACACACTAACCACTGTACCACCGCCGGGCTACTGTCTCGGCGGGCAGACACACTAACCACTGTACCACCGCCGGGCTTCTGTCTCGGCGGGCAGACACACTAACCACTGTACCACCGCCGGGCTACTGTCTCGGCGGGCAGACACACTAACCACTGTACCACCGCCGGGCTACTGTCTCGGCGGGCAGACACACTAACCACTGTACCACCGCCGGGCTACAGTCTCGGTGGGCAGACACACTAACCACTGTACCACCGCCGGCCTACTGTCTCGGCGGGCAGACACACTAACCACTGTACCACCGCCGGGCTACTGTCTCGGCGGGCAGACACACTAACCACTGTACCACCGCCGGGCTACTGTCTCGGCAGGCAGACACACTAACCACTGTACCACCGCCGGGCTACTGTCTCGGTCGGGCAGACACACTAACAACTGTACCACCGCCGGGCTACTGTCTCGGTCGGGCAGACACACTAACCACTGTACCACCGCCGGGCTACTGTCTCGGCGGGCAGACACACTAACCACTGTACCACCGCCGGGCTACTGTCTCGGCGGGCAGACACACTATCCACTGTACCACCGCCGGGCTACTGTCTCGGCGGGCAGACACACTAACCACTGTACCACCGCCGGGCTACTGTCTCGGCAGGCAGACACACTAACCTATTTACCACCGCCGGGCTACTGTCTCGGCGGGCAGACACACTAACCACTGTACCACAGCCGGGCTACTGTCTCGGCGGGCAGACACACTAACCACTGTACCACCGCCGGGCTACTGTCTCGGTCGGGCAGACACACTAACCACTGTACCACCGCCGGGCTACTGTCTCGGCGGGCAGACACACTAACCACTGTACCACCGCCGGGCTACTGTCTCGGCGGGCAGACACACTAACCACTGTACCACCGCCGGGCTACTGTCTCGGTCGGGCAGACACACTAACCACTGTACCACCGCCGGGCTACTGTCTCGGCGGGCAGACACACTAACCACTGTACCACCGCCGGGCTAATGTCTCGGCGGGCAGACACACTATCCACTGTACCACCGCCGGGCTACTGTCTCGGTCGGGCAGACACACTAACCACTGTACCACCGCCGGGCTACTGTCTCGGCGGGCAGACACACTAACCACTGTACCACCGCCGGGCTACTGTCTCGGCGGGCAGACACACTATCCACTGTACCACCGCCGGGCTACTGTCTCGGCAGGCAGACACACTAACCACTTTACCACCGCCGGGCTACTGTCTCGGCGGGCAGACACACTAACCACTGAACCACCGCCGGGCTACTGTCTCGGCGGGCAGACACACTAACCACTGTACCACCGCCGGGCTACTGTCTCGGCAGGCAGACACACTAACCACTGTACCACCGCCGGGCTACTGTCTCGGCGGGCAGACACACTAACCACTGTACCACCGCAGGGCTACTGTCTCGGCGGGCAGACAAACTAACCACTGTACCACCGCCGGGCTACTGTCTCGGCAGGCAGACACACTAACCACTGTACCACCGCCGGGCTACTGTCTCGGTCGGGCAGACACACTAACCACTGTACCACCGCCGGGCTACTGTCTCGGCAGGCTGACACACTAACCACTGTACCACCGCCGGGCTACTGTCTCGGCGGGCATACACACTAACCCCTGTACCACCGCCGGGCTACTGTCTCGGCGGGCAGACACACTAACCACTGTACCACCGCCGGGCTACTGTCTCGTCGGGCAGACACACTAACCACTGTACCACCGCCGGGCTACTGTCTCGTCGGGCAGACACACTAACCACTGTACCACCGCCGGGCTACTGTCTCGTCGGGCAGACACACTAACCACTGTACCACCGCCGGGCTACTGTCTCGGCGGGCAGACACACTAACCACTGTACCACCGCCGGGCTACTGTCTCGGTCGTGCAGACACACTAACCACTGTACCAACGCCGGGCTACTGTCTCGGCAGGCAGACACACTAACCACTGTACCACCGCCGGGCTACTGTCTCGTCGGGCAGACACACTAACCACTGTACCACCGCCGGGCTACTGTCTCGGCAGGCAGACACACTAACCACTGCACCACCGCCGGGCTACTGTCTCGTCGGGCAGACTTACTAACCACTGTACCACCGCCGGGCTACTGTAACGTCGGGCAGACACACTAACCACTGTACCACCGCCGGTCTACTGTCTCGGCGGGCAGACACACTAACCACTGTACCACCGCCGGGCTTCTGTCTCGGCGGGCAGACACACTAACCACTGTACCACCGCCGGGCTACTGTCTCGGCGGGCAGACACACTAACCACTGTACCACCGCCGGGCTACTGTCTCGGCGGGCAGACACACTAACCACTGTACCACCGCCGGGCTACAGTCTCGGTGGGCAGACACACTAACCACTGTACCACCGCCGGCCTACTGTCTCGGCAGGCAGACACACTAACCACTGTACCACCGCCGGGCTACTGTCTCGGCGGGCAGACACACTAACCACTGTACCACCGCCGGGCTACTGTCTCGGCAGGCAGACACACTAACCACTGTACCACCGCCGGGCTACTGTCTCGGTCGGGCAGACACACTAACAACTGTACCACCGCCGGGCTACTGTCTCGGTCGGGCAGACACACTAACCACTGTACCACCGCCGGGCTACTGTCTCGGCGGGCAGACACACTAACCACTGTACCACCGCCGGGCTACTGTCTCGGCGGGCAGACACACTATCCACTGTACCACCGCCGGGCTACTGTCTCGGCGGGCAGACACACTAACCACTGTACCACCGCCGGGCTACTGTCTCGGCGGGCAGACACACTAACCACTGTACCACCGCCGGGCTACTGTCTCGGCGGGCAGACACACTATCCACTGTACCACCGCCGGGCTCCTGTCTCGGCGGGCAGACACACTAACCACTGTACCACCGCCGGGCTACTGTCTCGGCAGGCAGACACACTAACCTATTTACCACCGCCGGGCTACTGTCTCGGCGGGCAGACACACTATCCACTGTACCACCGCCGGGCTACTGTCTCGTCGGGCAGACACACTAACCACTGTACCACCGCCGGGCTACTGTCTAGGCGGGCAGACACACTAACCACTGTACCACCGCCGGGCTACTGTCTCGGCTGGCAGACACACTAACCACTGTACCACCGCCGGGCTACTGTCTTGGCAGGCAGACACACTATCCACTGTACCACCACCGGGCTACTGTCTCGGCGGGCAGACACACTAACCACGGTACCACCGCCGGGCTACTGTCTCGGCAGGCAGACACACTAACCACTGTACCACCGCCGGGCTACTGTCTCGGCAGGCAGACACACTAACCACTGTACCACCGCCGGGCTACTGTCTCGGCAGGCAGACACACTAACCACTGTACCACCGCCGGGCTACTTTCTCGGCAGGCAGACACACTAACCACTTTTCCACCGCCGGGCTACTGTCTCGGCAGGCAGACACACTAACCACCGTACCACCGCCGGGCTACTGTCTCGGCAGGCAGACACACTAACCACTGTACCACCGCCGGGCTACTGTCTCGTCGGGCAGACACACTAACCACTGTACCACCGCCGGGCTACTGTCTCGTCGGGCAGACACACTAACCACTGTACCACCGCCGGGCTACTGTCTCGGCGGGCAGACACACTAACCACTGTACCACCGCCGGGCTACTGTCTCGGTCGGGCAGACACACTAACCACTGTACCACCGCCGGGCTACTGTCTTGGCGGGCAGACACATTAACCACTGTACCAACGCCGGGCTACTGTCTCGGCAGGCAGACACACTAACCACTGTACCACCGCCGGGCTACTGTCTCGTCGGGCAGACACACTAACCACTGTACCACCGCCGGGCTACTGTCTTGGCAGGCAGACACACTAACCACTGTACCACCGCCGGGCTACTGTCTCGTCGGGCAGACACAGTAACCACTGTACCACCGTCGGGCTACTGTCTCGGCGGGCAGACACACTAACCACTGTACCACCGCCGGGCTACTGTCTCGGCGGGCAGACACACTAACCACTGTACCACCGCCGGGCTACTGTCTCGGTCGGGCAGACACACTAACCACTGTACCACCGCCGGGCTACTGTCTCGGCGGGCAGACACACTAACCACTGTACCACCGCCGGGCTTCTGTCTTGGCGGGCAGACACACTAACCACTGTACCACCGCCGGGCTAATGTCTCGGCGGGCAGACACACTATCCACTGTACCACCGCCGGGCTACTGTCTCGGTCGGGCAGACACACTAACCACTGTACCACCGCAGGGCTACTGTCTCGGCGGGCAGACACACTAACCACTGTACCACCGCCGGGCTACTGTCTCGGCGGGCAGACACACTAACCACTGTACCACCGCCGGGCTACTGTCTCGGCAGGCAGACACACTAACCACTGTACCACCGCCGGGTTACTGTCTCGGCGGGCAGACACACTAACCACTGTACCACCGCCGGGCTACTGATTCGGCGGGCAGACACACTAACCACTGTACCACCGCCGGGCTACTGTCTCGGCGGGAAGACACACGAATCACTGTACCACCGCCGGGCTACTGTCTCGGCGGGCAGACACACTAACCACTGTACCACCGCCGGGCTACTGTCTCGGCGGGCAGACACACTAACCACTGTACCACCGCCGGGCTACTGTCTCGGCGGGCAGACACACTAACCACTGTACCACCGCCGGGCTACTGTCTCGGCGGGCAGACACACTATCCACTGTACCACCGCCGGGCTACTGTCTCGGCGGGCAGACACACTAACCACTGTACCACCGCCGGGCTACTGTCTCGGCAGGCAGACACACTAACCTATTTACCACCGCCGGGCTACTGTCTCGGCGGGCAGACACACCAACCACTGTACCACAGCCGGGCTACTGTCTCGGCGGGCAGACACACTAACCACTGTACCACCGCCGGGCTACTGTCTCGGTCGGGCAGACACACTAACCACTGTACCACCGCCGGGCTACTGTCTCGGTCGGGCAGACACACTAACAACTGTACCACCGCCGGGCTACTGTCTCGGTCGGGCAGACACACTAACCACTGTACCACCGCCGGGCTACTGTCTCGGCGGGCAGACACACTAACCACTGTACCACCGCCGGGCTACTGTCTCGGCAGGCAGACACACTAACCTATTTACCACCGCCGGGCTACTGTCTCGGCGGGCAGACACACTAACCACTGTACCACAGCCGGGCTACTGTCTCGGCGGGCAGACACACTAACCACTGTACCACCGCCGGGCTACTGTCTCGGTCGGGCAGACACACTAACCACTGTACCACCGCCGGGCTACTGTCTCGGTCGGGCAGACACACTAACAACTGTACCACCGCCGGGCTACTGTCTCGGTCGGGCAGACACACTAACCACTGTACCACCGCCGGGCTACTGTCTCGGCGGGCAGACACACTAACCACTGTACCACCGCCGGGCTACTGTCTCGGCGGGCAGACACACTATCCACTGTACCACCGCCGGGCTACTGTCTCGGCGGGCAGACACACTAACCACTGTACCACCGCCGGGCTACTGTCTCGGCAGGCAGACACACTAACCTATTTACCACCGCCGGGCTACTGTCTCGGCGGGCAGACACACTAACCACTGTACCACAGCCGGGCTACTGTCTCGGCGGGCAGACACACTAACCACTGTACCACCGCCGGGCTACTGTCTCGGTCGGGCAGACACACTAACCACTGTACCACCGCCGGGCTACTGTCTCGGCGGGCAGACACACTAACCACTGTACCACCGCCGGGCTACTGTCTCGGCGGGCAGACACACTAACCACTGTACCACCGCCGGGCTACTGTCTCGGTCGGGCAGACACACTAACCACTGTACCACCGCCGGGCTACTGTCTCGGCGGGCAGACACACTAACCACTGTACCACCGCCGGGCTAATGTCTCGGCGGGCAGACACACTATCCACTGTACCACCGCCGGGCTACTGTCTCGGTCGGGCAGACACACTAACCACTGTACCACCGCCGGGCTACTGTCTCGGCGGGCAGACACACTAACCACTGTACCACCGCCGGGCTACTGTCTCGGCGGGCAGACACACTATCCACTGTACCACCGCCGGGCTACTGTCTCGGCAGGCAGACACACTAACCACTTTACCACCGCCGGGCTACTGTCTCGGCGGGCAGACACACTAACCACTGAACCACCGCCGGGCTACTGTCTCGGCGGGCAGACACACTAACCACTGTACCACCGCCGGGCTACTGTCTCGGCAGGCAGACACACTAACCACTGTACCACCGCCGGGCTACTGTCTCGGCGCGCAGACACACTAACCACTGTACCACCGCAGGGCTACTGTCTCGGCGGGCAGACAAACTAACCACTGTACCACCGCCGGGCTACTGTCTCGGCAGGCAGACACACTAACCACTGTACCACCGCCGGGCTACTGTCTCGGTCGGGCAGACACACTAACCACTGTACCACCGCCGGGCTACTGTCTCGGCAGGCTGACACACTAACCACTGTACCACCGCCGGGCTACTGTCTCGGCGGGCATACACACTAACCCCTGTACCACCGCCGGGCTACTGTCTCGGCGGGCAGACACACTAACCACTGTACCACCGCCGGGCTACTGTCTCGTCGGGCAGACACACTAACCACTGTACCACCGCCGGGCTACTGTCTCGTCGGGCAGACACACTAACCACTGTACCACCGCCGGGCTACTGTCTCGTCGGGCAGACACACTAACCACTGTACCACCGCCGGGCTACTGTCTCGGCGGGCAGACACACTAACCACTGTACCACCGCCGGGCTACTGTCTCGGTCGTGCAGACACACTAACCACTGTACCAACGCCGGGCTACTGTCTCGGCAGGCAGACACACTAACCACTGTACCACCGCCGGGCTACTGTCTCGTCGGGCAGACACACTAACCACTGTACCACCGCCGGGCTACTGTCTCGGCAGGCAGACACACTAACCACTGCACCACCGCCGGGCTACTGTCTCGTCGGGCAGACTTACTAACCACTGTACCACCGCCGGGCTACTGTAACGTCGGGCAGACACACTAACCACTGTACCACCGCCGGTCTACTGTCTCGGCGGGCAGACACACTAACCACTGTACCACCGCCGGGCTTCTGTCTCGGCGGGCAGACACACTAACCACTGTACCACCGCCGGGCTACTGTCTCGGCGGGCAGACACACTAACCACTGTACCACCGCCGGGCTACTGTCTCGGCGGGCAGACACACTAACCACTGTACCACCGCCGGGCTACAGTCTCGGTGGGCAGACACACTAACCACTGTACCACCGCCGGCCTACTGTCTCGGCAGGCAGACACACTAACCACTGTACCACCGCCGGGCTACTGTCTCGGCGGGCAGACACACTAACCACTGTACCACCGCCGGGCTACTGTCTCGGCAGGCAGACACACTAACCACTGTACCACCGCCGGGCTACTGTCTCGGTCGGGCAGACACACTAACAACTGTACCACCGCCGGGCTACTGTCTCGGTCGGGCAGACACACTAACCACTGTACCACCGCCGGGCTACTGTCTCGGCGGGCAGACACACTAACCACTGTACCACCGCCGGGCTACTGTCTCGGCGGGCAGACACACTATCCACTGTACCACCGCCGGGCTACTGTCTCGGCGGGCAGACACACTAACCACTGTACCACCGCCGGGCTACTGTCTCGGCGGGCAGACACACTAACCACTGTACCACCGCCGGGCTACTGTCTCGGCGGGCAGACACACTATCCACTGTACCACCGCCGGGCTCCTGTCTCGGCGGGCAGACACACTAACCACTGTACCACCGCCGGGCTACTGTCTCGGCAGGCAGACACACTAACCTATTTACCACCGCCGGGCTACTGTCTCGGCGGGCAGACACACTATCCACTGTACCACCGCCGGGCTACTGTCTCGTCGGGCAGACACACTAACCACTGTACCACCGCCGGGCTACTGTCTAGGCGGGCAGACACACTAACCACTGTACCACCGCCGGGCTACTGTCTCGGCTGGCAGACACACTAACCACTGTACCACCGCCGGGCTACTGTCTTGGCAGGCAGACACACTATCCACTGTACCACCACCGGGCTACTGTCTCGGCGGGCAGACACACTAACCACGGTACCACCGCCGGGCTACTGTCTCGGCAGGCAGACACACTAACCACTGTACCACCGCCGGGCTACTGTCTCGGCAGTCAGACACACTAACCACTGTACCACCGCCGGGCTACTGTCTCGGCAGGCAGACACACTAACCACTGTACCACCGCCGGGCTACTTTCTCGGCAGGCAGACACACTAACCACTTTTCCACCGCCGGGCTACTGTCTCGGCAGGCAGACACACTAACCACCGTACCACCGCCGGGCTACTGTCTCGGCAGGCAGACACACTAACCACTGTACCACCGCCGGGCTACTGTCTCGTCGGGCAGACACACTAACCACTGTACCACCGCCGGGCTACTGTCTCGTCGGGCAGACACACTAACCACTGTACCACCGCCGGGCTACTGTCTCGGCGGGCAGACACACTAACCACTGTACCACCGCCGGGCTACTGTCTCGGTCGGGCAGACACACTAACCACTGTACCACCGCCGGGCTACTGTCTTGGCGGGCAGACACATTAACCACTGTACCAACGCCGGGCTACTGTCTCGGCAGGCAGACACACTAACCACTGTACCACCGCCGGGCTACTGTCTCGTCGGGCAGACACACTAACCACTGTACCACCGCCGGGCTACTGTCTTGGCAGGCAGACACACTAACCACTGTACCACCGCCGGGCTACTGTCTCGTCGGGCAGACACAGTAACCACTGTACCACCGTCGGGCTACTGTCTCGGCGGGCAGACACACTAACCACTGTACCACCGCCGGGCTACTGTCTCGGCGGGCAGACACACTAACCACTGTACCACCGCCGGGCTACTGTCTCGGTCGGGCAGACACACTAACCACTGTACCACCGCCGGGCTACTGTCTCGGCGGGCAGACACACTAACCACTGTACCACCGCCGGGCTTCTGTCTTGGCGGGCAGACACACTAACCACTGTACCACCGCCGGGCTAATGTCTCGGCGGGCAGACACACTATCCACTGTACCACCGCCGGGCTACTGTCTCGGTCGGGCAGACACACTAACCACTGTACCACCGCAGGGCTACTGTCTCGGCGGGCAGACACACTAACCACTGTACCACCGCCGGGCTACTGTCTCGGCGGGCAGACACACTAACCACTGTACCACCGCCGGGCTACTGTCTCGGCAGGCAGACACACTAACCACTGTACCACCGCCGGGTTACTGTCTCGGCGGGCAGACACACTAACCACTGTACCACCGCCGGGCTACTGATTCGGCGGGCAGACACACTAACCACTGTACCACCGCCGGGCTACTGTCTCGGCGGGAAGACACACGAATCACTGTACCACCGCCGGGCTACTGTCTCGGCGGGCAGACACACTAACCACTGTACCACCGCCGGGCTACTGTCTCGGCGGGCAGACACACTAACCACTGTACCACCGCCGGGCTACTGTCTCGGCGGGCAGACACACTAACCACTGTACCACCGCCGGGCTACTGTCTCGGCGGGCAGACACACTATCCACTGTACCACCGCCGGGCTACTGTCTCGGCGGGCAGACACACTAACCACTGTACCACCGCCGGGCTACTGTCTCGGCAGGCAGACACACTAACCTATTTACCACCGCCGGGCTACTGTCTCGGCGGGCAGACACACTAACCACTGTACCACAGCCGGGCTACTGTCTCGGCGGGCAGACACACTAACCACTGTACCACCGCCGGGCTACTGTCTCGGTCGGGCAGACACACTAACCACTGTACCACCGCCGGGCTACTGTCTCGGCGGGCAGACACACTATCCACTGTACCACCGCCGGGCTACTGTCTCGGCAGGCAGACACACTAACCACTTTACCACCGCCGGGCTACTGTCTCGGCGGGCAGACACACTAACCACTGAACCACCGCCGGGCTACTGTCTCGGCGGGCAGACACACTAACCACTGTACCACCGCCGGGCTACTGTCTCGGCAGGCAGACACACTAACCACTGTACCACCGCCGGGCTACTGTCTCGGCGCGCAGACACACTAACCACTGTACCACCGCAGGGCTACTGTCTCGGCGGGCAGACAAACTAACCACTGTACCACCGCCGGGCTACTGTCTCGGCAGGCAGACACACTAACCACTGTACCACCGCCGGGCTACTGTCTCGGTCGGGCAGACACACTAACCACTGTACCACCGCCGGGCTACTGTCTCGGCAGGCTGACACACTAACCACTGTACCACCGCCGGGCTACTGTCTCGGCGGGCATACACACTAACCCCTGTACCACCGCCGGGCTACTGTCTCGGCGGGCAGACACACTAACCACTGTACCACCGCCGGGCTACTGTCTCGTCGGGCAGACACACTAACCACTGTACCACCGCCGGGCTACTGTCTCGTCGGGCAGACACACTAACCACTGTACCACCGCCGGGCTACTGTCTCGTCGGGCAGACACACTAACCACTGTACCACCGCCGGGCTACTGTCTCGGCGGGCAGACACACTAACCACTGTACCACCGCCGGGCTACTGTCTCGGTCGTGCAGACACACTAACCACTGTACCAACGCCGGGCTACTGTCTCGGCAGGCAGACACACTAACCACTGTACCACCGCCGGGCTACTGTCTCGTCGGGCAGACACACTAACCACTGTACCACCGCCGGGCTACTGTCTCGGCAGGCAGACACACTAACCACTGCACCACCGCCGGGCTACTGTCTCGTCGGGCAGACTTACTAACCACTGTACCACCGCCGGGCTACTGTAACGTCGGGCAGACACACTAACCACTGTACCACCGCCGGTCTACTGTCTCGGCGGGCAGACACACTAACCACTGTACCACCGCCGGGCTTCTGTCTCGGCGGGCAGACACACTAACCACTGTACCACCGCCGGGCTACTGTCTCGGCGGGCAGACACACTAACCACTGTACCACCGCCGGGCTACTGTCTCGGCGGGCAGACACACTAACCACTGTACCACCGCCGGGCTACAGTCTCGGTGGGCAGACACACTAACCACTGTACCACCGCCGGCCTACTGTCTCGGCAGGCAGACACACTAACCACTGTACCACCGCCGGGCTACTGTCTCGGCGGGCAGACACACTAACCACTGTACCACCGCCGGGCTACTGTCTCGGCAGGCAGACACACTAACCACTGTACCACCGCCGGGCTACTGTCTCGGTCGGGCAGACACACTAACAACTGTACCACCGCCGGGCTACTGTCTCGGTCGGGCAGACACACTAACCACTGTACCACCGCCGGGCTACTGTCTCGGCGGGCAGACACACTAACCACTGTACCACCGCCGGGCTACTGTCTCGGCGGGCAGACACACTATCCACTGTACCACCGCCGGGCTACTGTCTCGGCGGGCAGACACACTAACCACTGTACCACCGCCGGGCTACTGTCTCGGCGGGCAGACACACTAACCACTGTACCACCGCCGGGCTACTGTCTCGGCGGGCAGACACACTATCCACTGTACCACCGCCGGGCTCCTGTCTCGGCGGGCAGACACACTAACCACTGTACCACCGCCGGGCTACTGTCTCGGCAGGCAGACACACTAACCTATTTACCACCGCCGGGCTACTGTCTCGGCGGGCAGACACACTATCCACTGTACCACCGCCGGGCTACTGTCTCGTCGGGCAGACACACTAACCACTGTACCACCGCCGGGCTACTGTCTAGGCGGGCAGACACACTAACCACTGTACCACCGCCGGGCTACTGTCTCGGCTGGCAGACACACTAACCACTGTACCACCGCCGGGCTACTGTCTTGGCAGGCAGACACACTATCCACTGTACCACCACCGGGCTACTGTCTCGGCGGGCAGACACACTAACCACGGTACCACCGCCGGGCTACTGTCTCGGCAGGCAGACACACTAACCACTGTACCACCGCCGGGCTACTGTCTCGGCAGTCAGACACACTAACCACTGTACCACCGCCGGGCTACTGTCTCGGCAGGCAGACACACTAACCACTGTACCACCGCCGGGCTACTTTCTCGGCAGGCAGACACACTAACCACTTTTCCACCGCCGGGCTACTGTCTCGGCAGGCAGACACACTAACCACCGTACCACCGCCGGGCTACTGTCTCGGCAGGCAGACACACTAACCACTGTACCACCGCCGGGCTACTGTCTCGTCGGGCAGACACACTAACCACTGTACCACCGCCGGGCTACTGTCTCGTCGGGCAGACACACTAACCACTGTACCACCGCCGGGCTACTGTCTCGGCGGGCAGACACACTAACCACTGTACCACCGCCGGGCTACTGTCTCGGTCGGGCAGACACACTAACCACTGTACCACCGCCGGGCTACTGTCTTGGCGGGCAGACACATTAACCACTGTACCAACGCCGGGCTACTGTCTCGGCAGGCAGACACACTAACCACTGTACCACCGCCGGGCTACTGTCTCGTCGGGCAGACACACTAACCACTGTACCACCGCCGGGCTACTGTCTTGGCAGGCAGACACACTAACCACTGTACCACCGCCGGGCTACTGTCTCGTCGGGCAGACACAGTAACCACTGTACCACCGTCGGGCTACTGTCTCGGCGGGCAGACACACTAACCACTGTACCACCGCCGGGCTACTGTCTCGGCGGGCAGACACACTAACCACTGTACCACAGCCGGGCTACTGTCTCGGCGGGCAGACACACTAACCACTGTACCACCGCCGGGCTACTGTCTCGGTCGGGCAGACACACTAACCACTGTACCACCGCCGGGCTACTGTCTCGGCGGGCAGACACACTAACCACTGTACCACCGCCGGGCTACTGTCTCGGCGGGCAGACACACTAACCACTGTACCACCGCCGGGCTACTGTCTCGGTCGGGCAGACACACTAACCACTGTACCACCGCCGGGCTACTGTCTCGGCGGGCAGACACACTAACCACTGTACCACCGCCGGGCTAATGTCTCGGCGGGCAGACACACTATCCACTGTACCACCGCCGGGCTACTGTCTCGGTCGGGCAGACACACTAACCACTGTACCACCGCCGGGCTACTGTCTCGGCGGGCAGACACACTAACCACTGTACCACCGCCGGGCTACTGTCTCGGCGGGCAGACACACTATCCACTGTACCACCGCCGGGCTACTGTCTCGGCAGGCAGACACACTAACCACTTTACCACCGCCGGGCTACTGTCTCGGCGGGCAGACACACTAACCACTGAACCACCGCCGGGCTACTGTCTCGGCGGGCAGACACACTAACCACTGTACCACCGCCGGGCTACTGTCTCGGCAGGCAGACACACTAACCACTGTACCACCGCCGGGCTACTGTCTCGGCGGGCAGACACACTAACCACTGTACCACCGCAGGGCTACTGTCTCGGCGGGCAGACAAACTAACCACTGTACCACCGCCGGGCTACTGTCTCGGCAGGCAGACACACTAACCACTGTACCACCGCCGGGCTACTGTCTCGGTCGGGCAGACACACTAACCACTGTACCACCGCCGGGCTACTGTCTCGGCAGGCTGACACACTAACCACTGTACCACCGCCGGGCTACTGTCTCGGCGGGCATACACACTAACCCCTGTACCACCGCCGGGCTACTGTCTCGGCGGGCAGACACACTAACCACTGTACCACCGCCGGGCTACTGTCTCGTCGGGCAGACACACTAACCACTGTACCACCGCCGGGCTACTGTCTCGTCGGGCAGACACACTAACCACTGTACCACCGCCGGGCTACTGTCTCGTCGGGCAGACACACTAACCACTGTACCACCGCCGGGCTACTGTCTCGGCGGGCAGACACACTAACCACTGTACCACCGCCGGGCTACTGTCTCGGTCGTGCAGAAACACTAACCACTGTACCAACGCCGGGCTACTGTCTCGGCAGGCAGACACACTAACCACTGTACCACCGCCGGGCTACTGTCTCGTCGGGCAGACACACTAACCACTGTACCACCGCCGGGCTACTGTCTCGGCAGGCAGACACACTAACCACTGCACCACCGCCGGGCTACTGTCTCGTCGGGCAGACCCACTAACCACTGTACCACCGCCGGGCTACTGTAACGTCGGGCAGACACACTAACCACTGTACCACCGCCGGGCTACTGTCTCGGCGGGCAGACACACTAACCACTGTACCACCGCCGGGCTTCTGTCTCGGCGGGCAGACACACTAACCACTGTACCACCGCCGGGCTACTGTCTCGGCGGGCAGACACACTAACCACTGTACCACCGCCGGGCTACTGTCTCGGCGGGCAGACACACTAACCACTGTACCACCGCCGGGCTACAGTCTCGGTGGGCAGACACACTAACCACTGTACCACCGCCGGCCTACTGTCTCGGCAGGCAGACACACTAACCACTGTACCACCGCCGGGCTACTGTCTCGGCGGGCAGACACACTAACCACTGTACCACCGCCGGGCTACTGTCTCGGCAGGCAGACACACTAACCACTGTACCACCGCCGGGCTACTGTCTCGGTCGGGCAGACACACTAACAACTGTACCACCGCCGGGCTACTGTCTCGGTCGGGCAGACACACTAACCACTGTACCACCGCCGGGCTACTGTCTCGGCGGGCAGACACACTAACCACTGTACCACCGCCGGGCTACTGTCTCGGCGGGCAGACACACTATCCACTGTACCACCGCCGGGCTACTGTCTCGGCGGGCAGACACACTAACCACTGTACCACCGCCGGGCTACTGTCTCGGCGGGCAGACACACTAACCACTGTACCACCGCCGGGCTACTGTCTCGGCGGGCAGACACACTATCCACTGTACCACCGCCGGGCTCCTGTCTCGGCGGGCAGACACACTAACCACTGTACCACCGCCGGGCTACTGTCTCGGCAGGCAGACACACTAACCTATTTACCACCGCCGGGCTACTGTCTCGGCGGGCAGACACACTATCCACTGTACCACCGCCGGGCTACTGTCTCGTCGGGCAGACACACTAACCACTGTACCACCGCCGGGCTACTGTCTAGGCGGGCAGACACACTAACCACTGTACCACCGCCGGGCTACTGTCTCGGCTGGCAGACACACTAACCACTGTACCACCGCCGGGCTACTGTCTTGGCAGGCAGACACACTATCCACTGTACCACCACCGGGCTACTGTCTCGGCGGGCAGACACACTAACCACGGTACCACCGCCGGGCTACTGTCTCGGCAGGCAGACACACTAACCACTGTACCACCGCCGGGCTACTGTCTCGGCAGGCAGACACACTAACCACTGTACCACCGCCGGGCTACTGTCTCGGTCGTGCAGATACAATAACCACTGTACCAACGCCGGGCTACTGTCTCGGCAGGCAGACACACTAACCACTGTACCACCGCCGGGCTACTGTCTCGTCGGGCAGACACACTAACCACTGTACCACCGCCGGGCTACTGTCTCGGCAGGCAGACACACTAACCACTGCACCACCGCCGGGCTACTGTCTCGTCGGGCAGACACACTAACCACTGCACCACCGCCGGGCTACTGTCTCGTCGGGCAGACCCACTAACCACTGTACCACCGCCGGGCTACTGTAACGTCGGGCAGACACACTAACCACTGTACCACCGCCGGGCTACTGTCTCGGCGGGCAGACACACTAACCACTGTACCACCGCCGGGCTTCTGTCTCGGCGGGCAGACACACTAACCACTGTACCACCGCCGGGCTACTGTCTCGGCGGGCAGACACACTAACCACTGTACCACCGCCGGGCTACTGTCTCGGCGGGCAGACACACTAACCACTGTACCACCGCCGGGCTACAGTCTCGGTGGGCAGACACACTAACCACTGTACCACCGCCGGCCTACTGTCTCGGCGGGCAGACACACTAACCACTGTACCACCGCCGGGCTACTGTCTCGGCAGGCAGACACACTAACCACTGTACCACCGCCGGGCTACTGTCTCGGTCGGGCAGACACACTAACCACTGTACCACCGCCGGGCTACTGTCTCGGCAGGCAGACACACTAACCACTGTACCACCGCCGGGCTACTGTCTCGGCGGGCATACACACTAACCACTGTACCACCGCCGGGCTACTGTCTCGGAGGGCAGACACACTAACCACTGTACCACCGCCGGGCTACTGTCTCGTCGGGCAGACACACTAACCACTGTACCACCGCCGGGCTACTGTTTCGTCGGGCAGACACACTAACCACTGTACCACCGCCGGGCTACTGTCTCGTCGGGCAGACACACTAACCACTGTACCACAGCCGGGCTACTGTCTCGGCGGGCAGACACACTAACCACTGTACCACCGCCGGGCTACTGTCTCGGTCGGGCAGACACACTAACCACTGTACCACCGCCGGGCTACTGTCTTGGCGGGCAGACACACTAACCACTGTACCACCGCCGGGCTACTGTCTCGGTCGGGCAGACACACTAACCACTGTAACCACCGCCGGGCTACTGTCTTGGCGGGCAGACACATTAACCACTGTACCAACGCCGGGCTACTGTCTCGGCAGGCAGACACACTAACCACTGTACCACCGCCGGGCTACTGTCTCGTCGGGCAGACACACTAACCACTGTACCACCGCCGGGCTACTGTCTCGGCAGGCAGACACACTAACCACTGTACCACAGCCGGGCTACTGTCTCGTCGGGCAGACACACTAACCACTGTACCACCGTCGGGCTACTGTCTCGGCGGGCAGACACACTAACCACTGTACCACAGCCGGGCTACTGTCTCGGCGGGCAGACACACTAACCACTGTACCACCGCCGGGCTACTGTCTCGGTCGGGCAGACACACTAACCACTGTACCACCGCCGGGCTACTGTCTCGGCGGGCAGACACACTAACCACTGTACCACCGCCGGGCTACTGTCTCGGCGGGCAGACACACTAACCACTGTACCACCGCCGGGCTACTGTCTCGGTCGGGCAGACACACTAACCACTGTACCACCGCCGGGCTACTGTCTCGGCGGGCAGACACACTAACCACTGTACCACCGCCGGGCTAATGTCTCGGCGGGCAGACACACTATCCACTGTACCACCGCCGGGCTACTGTCTCGGTCGGGCAGACACACTAACCACTGTACCACCGCCGGGCTACTGTCTCGGCGGGCAGACACACTAACCACTGTACCACCGCCGGGCTACTGTCTCGGCGGGCAGACACACTATCCACTGTACCACCGCCGGGCTACTGTCTCGGCAGGCAGACACACTAACCACTTTACCACCGCCGGGCTACTGTCTCGGCCGGCAGACACACTAACCACTGAACCACCGCCGGGCTACTGTCTCGGCGGGCAGACACACTAACCACTGTACCACCGCCGGGCTACTGTCTCGGCAGGCAGACACACTAACCACTGTACCACCGCCGGGCTACTGTCTCGGCGGGCAGACACACTAACCACTGTACCACCGCAGGGCTACTGTCTCGGCGGGCAGACAAACTAACCACTGTACCACCGCCGGGCTACTGTCTCGGCAGGCAGACACACTAACCACTGTACCACCGCCGGGCTACTGTCTCGGTCGGGCAGACACACTAACCACTGTACCACCGCCGGGCTACTGTCTCGGCAGGCAGACACACTAACCACTGTACCACCGCCGGGCTACTGTCTCGGCGGGCATACACACTAACCACTGTACCACCGCCGGGCTACTGTCTCGGCGGGCAGACACACTAACCACTGTACCACCGCCGGGCTACTGTCTCGTCGGGCAGACACACTAACCACTGTACCACCGCCGGGCTACTGTCTCGTCGGGCAGACACACTAACCACTGTACCACCGCCGGGCTACTGTCTCGTCGGGCAGACACACTAACCACTGTACCACCGCCGGGCTACTGTCTCGGCGGGCAGACACACTAACCACTGTACCACCGCCGGGCTACTGTCTCGGTCGTGCAGATACAATAACCACTGTACCAACGCCGGGCTACTGTCTCGGCAGGCAGACACACTAACCACTGTACCACCGCCGGGCTACTGTCTCGTCGGGCAGACACACTAACCACTGTACCACCGCCGGGCTACTGTCTCGGCAGGCAGACACACTAACCACTGCACCACCGCCGGGCTACTGTCTCGTCGGGCAGACACACTAACCACTGCACCACCGCCGGGCTACTGTCTCGTCGGGCAGACCCACTAACCACTGTACCACCGCCGGGCTACTGTAACGTCGGGCAGACACACTAACCACTGTACCACCGCCGGGCTACTGTCTCGGCGGGCAGACACACTAACCACTGTACCACCGCCGGGCTTCTGTCTCGGCGGGCAGACACACTAACCACTGTACCACCGCCGGGCTACTGTCTCGGCGGGCAGACACACTAACCACTGTACCACCGCCGGGCTACTGTCTCGGCGGGCAGACACACTAACCACTGTACCACCGCCGGGCTACAGTCTCGGTGGGCAGACACACTAACCACTGTACCACCGCCGGCCTACTGTCTCGGCGGGCAGACACACTAACCACTGTACCACCGCCGGGCTACTGTCTCGGCGGGCAGACACACTAACCACTGTACCACCGCCGGGCTACTGTCTCGGCAGGCAGACACACTAACCACTGTACCACCGCCGGGCTACTGTCTCGGTCGGGCAGACACACTAACAACTGTACCACCGCCGGGCTACTGTCTCGGTCGGGCAGACACACTAACCACTGTACCACCGCCGGGCTACTGTCTCGGCGGGCAGACACACTAACCACTGTACCACCGCCGGGCTACTGTCTCGGCGGGCAGACACACTATCCACTGTACCACCGCCGGGCTACTGTCTCGGCGGGCAGACACACTAACCACTGTACCACCGCCGGGCTACTGTCTCGGCAGGCAGACACACTAACCTATTTACCACCGCCGGGCTACTGTCTCGGCGGGCAGACACACTAACCACTGTACCACAGCCGGGCTACTGTCTCGGCGGGCAGACACACTAACCACTGTACCACCGCCGGGCTACTGTCTCGGTCGGGCAGACACACTAACCACTGTACCACCGCCGGGCTACTGTCTCGGCGGGCAGACACACTAACCACTGTACCACCGCCGGGCTACTGTCTCGGCGGGCAGACACACTAACCACTGTACCACCGCCGGGCTACTGTCTCGGTCGGGCAGACACACTAACCACTGTACCACCGCCGGGCTACTGTCTCGGCGGGCAGACACACTAACCACTGTACCACCGCCGGGCTAATGTCTCGGCGGGCAGACACACTATCCACTGTACCACCGCCGGGCTACTGTCTCGGTCGGGCAGACACACTAACCACTGTACCACCGCCGGGCTACTGTCTCGGCGGGCAGACACACTAACCACTGTACCACCGCCGGGCTACTGTCTCGGCGGGCAGACACACTATCCACTGTACCACCGCCGGGCTACTGTCTCGGCAGGCAGACACACTAACCACTTTACCACCGCCGGGCTACTGTCTCGGCGGGCAGACACACTAACCACTGAACCACCGCCGGGCTACTGTCTCGGCGGGCAGACACACTAACCACTGTACCACCGCCGGGCTACTGTCTCGGCAGGCAGACACACTAACCACTGTACCACCGCCGGGCTACTGTCTCGGCGGGCAGACACACTAACCACTGTACCACCGCAGGGCTACTGTCTCGGCGGGCAGACAAACTAACCACTGTACCACCGCCGGGCTACTGTCTCGGCAGGCAGACACACTAACCACTGTACCACCGCCGGGCTACTGTCTCGGTCGGGCAGACACACTAACCACTGTACCACCGCCGGGCTACTGTCTCGGCAGGCTGACACACTAACCACTGTACCACCGCCGGGCTACTGTCTCGGCGGGCATACACACTAACCCCTGTACCACCGCCGGGCTACTGTCTCGGCGGGCAGACACACTAACCACTGTACCACCGCCGGGCTACTGTCTCGTCGGGCAGACACACTAACCACTGTACCACCGCCGGGCTACTGTCTCGTCGGGCAGACACACTAACCACTGTACCACCGCCGGGCTACTGTCTCGTCGGGCAGACACACTAACCACTGTACCACCGCCGGGCTACTGTCTCGGCGGGCAGACACACTAACCACTGTACCACCGCCGGGCTACTGTCTCGGTCGTGCAGACACACTAACCACTGTACCAACGCCGGGCTACTGTCTCGGCAGGCAGACACACTAACCACTGTACCACCGCCGGGCTACTGTCTCGTCGGGCAGACACACTAACCACTGTACCACCGCCGGGCTACTGTCTCGGCAGGCAGACACACTAACCACTGCACCACCGCCGGGCTACTGTCTCGTCGGGCAGACTTACTAACCACTGTACCACCGCCGGGCTACTGTAACGTCGGGCAGACACACTAACCACTGTACCACCGCCGGTCTACTGTCTCGGCGGGCAGACACACTAACCACTGTACCACCGCCGGGCTTCTGTCTCGGCGGGCAGACACACTAACCACTGTACCACCGCCGGGCTACTGTCTCGGCGGGCAGACACACTAACCACTGTACCACCGCCGGGCTACTGTCTCGGCGGGCAGACACACTAACCACTGTACCACCGCCGGGCTACAGTCTCGGTGGGCAGACACACTAACCACTGTACCACCGCCGGCCTACTGTCTCGGCAGGCAGACACACTAACCACTGTACCACCGCCGGGCTACTGTCTCGGCGGGCAGACACACTAACCACTGTACCACCGCCGGGCTACTGTCTCGGCAGGCAGACACACTAACCACTGTACCACCGCCGGGCTACTGTCTCGGTCGGGCAGACACACTAACAACTGTACCACCGCCGGGCTACTGTCTCGGTCGGGCAGACACACTAACCACTGTACCACCGCCGGGCTACTGTCTCGGCGGGCAGACACACTAACCACTGTACCACCGCCGGGCTACTGTCTCGGCGGGCAGACACACTATCCACTGTACCACCGCCGGGCTACTGTCTCGGCGGGCAGACACACTAACCACTGTACCACCGCCGGGCTACTGTCTCGGCGGGCAGACACACTAACCACTGTACCACCGCCGGGCTACTGTCTCGGCGGGCAGACACACTATCCACTGTACCACCGCCGGGCTCCTGTCTCGGCGGGCAGACACACTAACCACTGTACCACCGCCGGGCTACTGTCTCGGCAGGCAGACACACTAACCTATTTACCACCGCCGGGCTACTGTCTCGTCGGGCAGACACACTAACCACTGTACCACCGCCGGGCTACTGTCTAGGCGGGCAGACACACTAACCACTGTACCACCGCCGGGCTACTGTCTCGGCTGGCAGACACACTAACCACTGTACCACCGCCGGGCTACTGTCTTGGCAGGCAGACACACTATCCACTGTACCACCACCGGGCTACTGTCTCGGCGGGCAGACACACTAACCACGGTACCACCGCCGGGCTACTGTCTCGGCAGGCAGACACACTAACCACTGTACCACCGCCGGGCTACTGTCTCGGCAGGCAGACACACTAACCACTGTACCACCGCCGGGCTACTGTCTCGGCAGGCAGACACACTAACCACTGTACCACCGCCGGGCTACTTTCTCGGCAGGCAGACACACTAACCACTTTTCCACCGCCGGGCTACTGTCTCGGCAGGCAGACACACTAACCACCGTACCACCGCCGGGCTACTGTCTCGGCAGGCAGACACACTAACCACTGTACCACCGCCGGGCTACTGTCTCGTCGGGCAGACACACTAACCACTGTACCACCGCCGGGCTACTGTCTCGTCGGGCAGACACACTAACCACTGTACCACCGCCGGGCTACTGTCTCGGCGGGCAGACACACTAACCACTGTACCACCGCCGGGCTACTGTCTCGGTCGGGCAGACACACTAACCACTGTACCACCGCCGGGCTACTGTCTTGGCGGGCAGACACATTAACCACTGTACCAACGCCGGGCTACTGTCTCGGCAGGCAGACACACTAACCACTGTACCACCGCCGAGCTACTGTCTCGTCGGGCAGACACACTAACCACTGTACCACCGCCGGGCTACTGTCTTGGCAGGCAGACACACTAACCACTGTACCACCGCCGGGCTACTGTCTCGTCGGGCAGACACAGTAACCACTGTACCACCGTCGGGCTACTGTCTCGGCGGGCAGACACACTAACCACTGTACCACCGCCGGGCTACTGTCTCGGCGGGCAGACACACTAACCACTGTACCACCGCCGGGCTACTGTCTCGGTCGGGCAGACACACTAACCACTGTACCACCGCCGGGCTACTGTCTCGGCGGGCAGACACACTAACCACTGTACCACCGCCGGGCTTCTGTCTTGGCGGGCAGACACACTAACCACTGTACCACCGCCGGGCTAATGTCTCGGCGGGCAGACACACTATCCACTGTACCACCGCCGGGCTACTGTCTCGGTCGGGCAGACACACTAACCACTGTACCACCGCAGGGCTACTGTCTCGGCGGGCAGACACACTAACCACTGTACCACCGCCGGGCTACTGTCTCGGCGGGCAGACACACTAACCACTGTACCACCGCCGGGCTACTGTCTCGGCAGGCAGACACACTAACCACTGTACCACCGCCGGGTTACTGTCTCGGCGGGCAGACACACTAACCACTGTACCACCGCCGGGCTACTGATTCGGCGGGCAGACACACTAACCACTGTACCACCGCCGGGCTACTGTCTCGGCGGGAAGACACACGAATCACTGTACCACCGCCGGGCTACTGTCTCGGCGGGCAGACACACTAACCACTGTACCACCGCCGGGCTACTGTCTCGGCGGGCAGACACACTAACCACTGTACCACCGCCGGGCTACTGTCTCGGCGGGCAGACACACTAACCACTGTACCACCGCCGGGCTACTGTCTCGGCGGGCAGACACACTATCCACTGTACCACCGCCGGGCTACTGTCTCGGCGGGCAGACACACTAACCACTGTACCACCGCCGGGCTACTGTCTCGGCAGGCAGACACACTAACCTATTTACCACCGCCGGGCTACTGTCTCGGCGGGCAGACACACTAACCACTGTACCACAGCCGGGCTACTGTCTCGGCGGGCAGACACACTAACCACTGTACCACCGCCGGGCTACTGTCTCGGTCGGGCAGACACACTAACCACTGTACCACCGCCGGGCTACTGTCTCGGTCGGGCAGACACACTAACAACTGTACCACCGCCGGGCTACTGTCTCGGTCGGGCAGACACACTAACCACTGTACCACCGCCGGGCTACTGTCTCGGCGGGCAGACACACTAACCACTGTACCACCGCCGGGCTACTGTCTCGGCAGGCAGACACACTAACCTATTTACCACCGCCGGGCTACTGTCTCGGCGGGCAGACACACTAACCACTGTACCACAGCCGGGCTACTGTCTCGGCGGGCAGACACACTAACCACTGTACCACCGCCGGGCTACTGTCTCGGTCGGGCAGACACACTAACCACTGTACCACCGCCGGGCTACTGTCTCGGTCGGGCAGACACACTAACAACTGTACCACCGCCGGGCTACTGTCTCGGTCGGGCAGACACACTAACCACTGTACCACCGCCGGGCTACTGTCTCGGCGGGCAGACACACTAACCACTGTACCACCGCCGGGCTACTGTCTCGGCGGGCAGACACACTATCCACTGTACCACCGCCGGGCTACTGTCTCGGCGGGCAGACACACTAACCACTGTACCACCGCCGGGCTACTGTCTCGGCAGGCAGACACACTAACCTATTTACCACCGCCGGGCTACTGTCTCGGCGGGCAGACACACTAACCACTGTACCACAGCCGGGCTACTGTCTCGGCGGGCAGACACACTAACCACTGTACCACCGCCGGGCTACTGTCTCGGTCGGGCAGACACACTAACCACTGTACCACCGCCGGGCTACTGTCTCGGCGGGCAGACACACTAACCACTGTACCACCGCCGGGCTACTGTCTCGGCGGGCAGACACACTAACCACTGTACCACCGCCGGGCTACTGTCTCGGTCGGGCAGACACACTAACCACTGTACCACCGCCGGGCTACTGTCTCGGCGGGCAGACACACTAACCACTGTACCACCGCCGGGCTAATGTCTCGGCGGGCAGACACACTATCCACTGTACCACCGCCGGGCTACTGTCTCGGTCGGGCAGACACACTAACCACTGTACCACCGCCGGGCTACTGTCTCGGCGGGCAGACACACTAACCACTGTACCACCGCCGGGCTACTGTCTCGGCGGGCAGACACACTATCCACTGTACCACCGCCGGGCTACTGTCTCGGCAGGCAGACACACTAACCACTTTACCACCGCCGGGCTACTGTCTCGGCGGGCAGACACACTAACCACTGAACCACCGCCGGGCTACTGTCTCGGCGGGCAGACACACTAACCACTGTACCACCGCCGGGCTACTGTCTCGGCAGGCAGACACACTAACCACTGTACCACCGCCGGGCTACTGTCTCGGCGGGCAGACACACTAACCACTGTACCACCGCAGGGCTACTGTCTCGGCGGGCAGACAAACTAACCACTGTACCACCGCCGGGCTACTGTCTCGGCAGGCAGACACACTAACCACTGTACCACCGCCGGGCTACTGTCTCGGTCGGGCAGACACACTAACCACTGTACCACCGCCGGGCTACTGTCTCGGCAGGCTGACACACTAACCACTGTACCACCGCCGGGCTACTGTCTCGGCGGGCATACACACTAACCCCTGTACCACCGCCGGGCTACTGTCTCGGCGGGCAGACACACTAACCACTGTACCACCGCCGGGCTACTGTCTCGTCGGGCAGACACACTAACCACTGTACCACCGCCGGGCTACTGTCTCGTCGGGCAGACACACTAACCACTGTACCACCGCCGGGCTACTGTCTCGTCGGGCAGACACACTAACCACTGTACCACCGCCGGGCTACTGTCTCGGCGGGCAGACACACTAACCACTGTACCACCGCCGGGCTACTGTCTCGGTCGTGCAGACACACTAACCACTGTACCAACGCCGGGCTACTGTCTCGGCAGGCAGACACACTAACCACTGTACCACCGCCGGGCTACTGTCTCGTCGGGCAGACACACTAACCACTGTACCACCGCCGGGCTACTGTCTCGGCAGGCAGACACACTAACCACTGCACCACCGCCGGGCTACTGTCTCGTCGGGCAGACTTACTAACCACTGTACCACCGCCGGGCTACTGTAACGTCGGGCAGACACACTAACCACTGTACCACCGCCGGTCTACTGTCTCGGCGGGCAGACACACTAACCACTGTACCACCGCCGGGCTTCTGTCTCGGCGGGCAGACACACTAACCACTGTACCACCGCCGGGCTACTGTCTCGGCGGGCAGACACACTAACCACTGTACCACCGCCGGGCTACTGTCTCGGCGGGCAGACACACTAACCACTGTACCACCGCCGGGCTACAGTCTCGGTGGGCAGACACACTAACCACTGTACCACCGCCGGCCTACTGTCTCGGCAGGCAGACACACTAACCACTGTACCACCGCCGGGCTACTGTCTCGGCGGGCAGACACACTAACCACTGTACCACCGCCGGGCTACTGTCTCGGCAGGCAGACACACTAACCACTGTACCACCGCCGGGCTACTGTCTCGGTCGGGCAGACACACTAACAACTGTACCACCGCCGGGCTACTGTCTCGGTCGGGCAGACACACTAACCACTGTACCACCGCCGGGCTACTGTCTCGGCGGGCAGACACACTAACCACTGTACCACCGCCGGGCTACTGTCTCGGCGGGCAGACACACTATCCACTGTACCACCGCCGGGCTACTGTCTCGGCGGGCAGACACACTAACCACTGTACCACCGCCGGGCTACTGTCTCGGCGGGCAGACACACTAACCACTGTACCACCGCCGGGCTACTGTCTCGGCGGGCAGACACACTATCCACTGTACCACCGCCGGGCTCCTGTCTCGGCGGGCAGACACACTAACCACTGTACCACCGCCGGGCTACTGTCTCGGCAGGCAGACACACTAACCTATTTACCACCGCCGGGCTACTGTCTCGGCGGGCAGACACACTATCCACTGTACCACCGCCGGGCTACTGTCTCGTCGGGCAGACACACTAACCACTGTACCACCGCCGGGCTACTGTCTAGGCGGGCAGACACACTAACCACTGTACCACCGCCGGGCTACTGTCTCGGCTGGCAGACACACTAACCACTGTACCACAGCCGGGCTACTGTCTTGGCAGGCAGACACACTATCCACTGTACCACCACCGGGCTACTGTCTCGGCGGGCAGACACACTAACCACGGTACCACCGCCGGGCTACTGTCTCGGCAGGCAGACACACTAACCACTGTACCACCGCCGGGCTACTGTCTCGGCAGGCAGACACACTAACCACTGTACCACCGCCGGGCTACTGTCTCGGCAGGCAGACACACTAACCACTGTACCACCGCCGGGCTACTTTCTCGGCAGGCAGACACACTAACCACTTTTCCACCGCCGGGCTACTGTCTCGGCAGGCAGACACACTAACCACCGTACCACCGCCGGGCTACTGTCTCGGCAGGCAGACACACTAACCACTGTACCACCGCCGGGCTACTGTCTCGTCGGGCAGACACACTAACCACTGTACCACCGCCGGGCTACTGTCTCGTCGGGCAGACACACTAACCACTGTACCACCGCCGGGCTACTGTCTCGGCGGGCAGACACACTAACCACTGTACCACCGCCGGGCTACTGTCTCGGTCGGGCAGACACACTAACCACTGTACCACCGCCGGGCTACTGTCTTGGCGGGCAGACACATTAACCACTGTACCAACGCCGGGCTACTGTCTCGGCAGGCAGACACACTAACCACTGTACCACCGCCGGGCTACTGTCTCGTCGGGCAGACACACTAACCACTGTACCACCGCCGGGCTACTGTCTTGGCAGGCAGACACACTAACCACTGTACCACCGCCGGGCTACTGTCTCGTCGGGCAGACACAGTAACCACTGTACCACCGTCGGGCTACTGTCTCGGCGGGCAGACACACTAACCACTGTACCACCGCCGGGCTACTGTCTCGGCGGGCAGACACACTAACCACTGTACCACCGCCGGGCTACTGTCTCGGTCGGGCAGACACACTAACCACTGTACCACCGCCGGGCTACTGTCTCGGCGGGCAGACACACTAACCACTGTACCACCGCCGGGCTTCTGTCTTGGCGGGCAGACACACTAACCACTGTACCACCGCCGGGCTAATGTCTCGGCGGGCAGACACACTATCCACTGTACCACCGCCGGGCTACTGTCTCGGTCGGGCAGACACACTAACCACTGTACCACCGCAGGGCTACTGTCTCGGCGGGCAGACACACTAACCACTGTACCACCGCCGGGCTACTGTCTCGGCGGGCAGACACACTAACCACTGTACCACCGCCGGGCTACTGTCTCGGCAGGCAGACACACTAACCACTGTACCACCGCCGGGTTACTGTCTCGGCGGGCAGACACACTAACCACTGTACCACCGCCGGGCTACTGATTCGGCGGGCAGACACACTAACCACTGTACCACCGCCGGGCTACTGTCTCGGCGGGAAGACACACGAATCACTGTACCACCGCCGGGCTACTGTCTCGGCGGGCAGACACACTAACCACTGTACCACCGCCGGGCTACTGTCTCGGCGGGCAGACACACTAACCACTGTACCACCGCCGGGCTACTGTCTCGGCGGGCAGACACACTAACCACTGTACCACCGCCGGGCTACTGTCTCGGCGGGCAGACACACTATCCACTGTACCACCGCCGGGCTACTGTCTCGGCGGGCAGACACACTAACCACTGTACCACCGCCGGGCTACTGTCTCGGCAGGCAGACACACTAACCTATTTACCACCGCCGGGCTACTGTCTCGGCGGGCAGACACACTAACCACTGTACCACAGCCGGGCTACTGTCTCGGCGGGCAGACACACTAACCACTGTACCACCGCCGGGCTACTGTCTCGGTCGGGCAGACACACTAACCACTGTACCACCGCCGGGCTACTGTCTCGGCGGGCAGACACACTAACCACTGTACCACCGCCGGGCTACTGTCTCGGCGGGCAGACACACTAACCACTGTACCACCGCCGGGCTACTGTCTCGGTCGGGCAGACACACTAACCACTGTACCACCGCCGGGCTACTGTCTCGGCGGGCAGACACACTAACCACTGTACCACCGCCGGGCTAATGTCTCGGCGGGCAGACACACTATCCACTGTACCACCGCCGGGCTACTGTCTCGGTCGGGCAGACACACTAACCACTGTACCACCGCCGGGCTACTGTCTCGGCGGGCAGACACACTAACCACTGTACCACCGCCGGGCTACTGTCTCGGCGGGCAGACACACTATCCACTGTACCACCGCCGGGCTACTGTCTCGGCAGGCAGACACACTAACCACTTTACCACCGCCGGGCTACTGTCTCGGCGGGCAGACACACTAACCACTGAACCACCGCCGGGCTACTGTCTCGGCGGGCAGACACACTAACCACTGTACCACCGCCGGGCTACTGTCTCGGCAGGCAGACACACTAACCACTGTACCACCGCCGGGCTACTGTCTCGGCGGGCAGACACACTAACCACTGTACCACCGCAGGGCTACTGTCTCGGCGGGCAGACAAACTAACCACTGTACCACCGCCGGGCTACTGTCTCGGCAGGCAGACACACTAACCACTGTACCACCGCCGGGCTACTGTCTCGGTCGGGCAGACACACTAACCACTGTACCACCGCCGGGCTACTGTCTCGGCAGGCTGACACACTAACCACTGTACCACCACCGGGCTACTGTCTCGGCGGGCATACACACTAACCCCTGTACCACCGCCGGGCTACTGTCTCGGCGGGCAGACACACTAACCACTGTACCACCGCCGGGCTACTGTCTCGTCGGGCAGACACACTAACCACTGTACCACCGCCGGGCTACTGTCTCGTCGGGCAGACACACTAACCACTGTACCACCGCCGGGCTACTGTCTCGTCGGGCAGACACACTAACCACTGTACCACCGCCGGGCTACTGTCTCGGCGGGCAGACACACTAACCACTGTACCACCGCCGGGCTACTGTCTCGGTCGTGCAGAAACACTAACCACTGTACCAACGCCGGGCTACTGTCTCGGCAGGCAGACACACTAACCACTGTACCACCGCCGGGCTACTGTCTCGTCGGGCAGACACACTAACCACTGTACCACCGCCGGGCTACTGTCTCGGCAGGCAGACACACTAACCACTGCACCACCGCCGGGCTACTGTCTCGTCGGGCAGACCCACTAACCACTGTACCACCGCCGGGCTACTGTAACGTCGGGCAGACACACTAACCACTGTACCACCGCCGGGCTACTGTCTCGGCGGGCAGACACACTAACCACTGTACCACCGCCGGGCTTCTGTCTCGGCGGGCAGACACACTAACCACTGTACCACCGCCGGGCTACTGTCTCGGCGGGCAGACACACTAACCACTGTACCACCGCCGGGCTACTGTCTCGGCGGGCAGACACACTAACCACTGTACCACCGCCGGGCTACAGTCTCGGTGGGCAGACACACTAACCACTGTACCACCGCCGGCCTACTGTCTCGGCAGGCAGACACACTAACCACTGTACCACCGCCGGGCTACTGTCTCGGCGGGCAGACACACTAACCACTGTACCACCGCCGGGCTACTGTCTCGGCAGGCAGACACACTAACCACTGTACCACCGCCGGGCTACTGTCTCGGTCGGGCAGACACACTAACAACTGTACCACCGCCGGGCTACTGTCTCGGTCGGGCAGACACACTAACCACTGTACCACCGCCGGGCTACTGTCTCGGCGGGCAGACACACTAACCACTGTACCACCGCCGGGCTACTGTCTCGGCGGGCAGACACACTATCCACTGTACCACCGCCGGGCTACTGTCTCGGCGGGCAGACACACTAACCACTGTACCACCGCCGGGCTACTGTCTCGGCGGGCAGACACACTAACCACTGTACCACCGCCGGGCTACTGTCTCGGCGGGCAGACACACTATCCACTGTACCACCGCCGGGCTCCTGTCTCGGCGGGCAGACACACTAACCACTGTACCACCGCCGGGCTACTGTCTCGGCAGGCAGACACACTAACCTATTTACCACCGCCGGGCTACTGTCTCGGCGGGCAGACACACTATCCACTGTACCACCGCCGGGCTACTGTCTCGTCGGGCAGACACACTAACCACTGTACCACCGCCGGGCTACTGTCTAGGCGGGCAGACACACTAACCACTGTACCACCGCCGGGCTACTGTCTCGGCTGGCAGACACACTAACCACTGTACCACCGCCGGACTACTGTCTTGGCAGGCAGACACACTATCCACTGTACCACCACCGGGCTACTGTCTCGGCGGGCAGACACACTAACCACGGTACCACCGCCGGGCTACTGTCTCGGCAGGCAGACACACTAACCACTGTACCACCGCCGGGCTACTGTCTCGGCAGGCAGACACACTAACCACTGTACCACCGCCGGGCTACTGTCTCGGCAGGCAGACACACTAACCACTGTACCACCGCCGGGCTACTTTCTCGGCAGGCAGACACACTAACCACTTTTCCACCGCCGGGCTACTGTCTCGGCAGGCAGACACACTAACCACCGTACCACCGCCGGGCTACTGTCTCGGCAGGCAGACACACTAACCACTGTACCACCGCCGGGCTACTGTCTCGTCGGGCAGACACACTAACCACTGTACCACCGCCGGGCTACTGTCTCGTCGGGCAGACACACTAACCACTGTACCACCGCCGGGCTACTGTCTCGGCGGGCAGACACACTAACCACTGTACCACCGCCGGGCTACTGTCTCGGTCGGGCAGACACACTAACCACTGTACCACCGCCGGGCTACTGTCTTGGCGGGCAGACACATTAACCACTGTACCAACGCCGGGCTACTGTCTCGGCAGGCAGACACACTAACCACTGTACCACCGCCGGGCTACTGTCTCGTCGGGCAGACACACTAACCACTGTACCACCGCCGGGCTACTGTCTTGGCAGGCAGACACACTAACCACTGTACCACCGCCGGGCTACTGTCTCGTCGGGCAGACACAGTAACCACTGTACCACCGTCGGGCTACTGTCTCGGCGGGCAGACACACTAACCACTGTACCACCGCCGGGCTACTGTCTCGGCGGGCAGACACACTAACCACTGTACCACCGCCGGGCTACTGTCTCGGTCGGGCAGACACACTAACCACTGTACCACCGCCGGGCTACTGTCTCGGCGGGCAGACACACTAACCACTGTACCACCGCCGGGCTTCTGTCTTGGCGGGCAGACACACTAACCACTGTACCACCGCCGGGCTAATGTCTCGGCGGGCAGACACACTATCCACTGTACCACCGCCGGGCTACTGTCTCGGTCGGGCAGACACACTAACCACTGTACCACCGCAGGGCTACTGTCTCGGCGGGCAGACACACTAACCACTGTACCACCGCCGGGCTACTGTCTCGGCGGGCAGACACACTAACCACTGTACCACCGCCGGGCTACTGTCTCGGCAGGCAGACACACTAACCACTGTACCACCGCCGGGTTACTGTCTCGGCGGGCAGACACACTAACCACTGTACCACCGCCGGGCTACTGATTCGGCGGGCAGACACACTAACCACTGTACCACCGCCGGGCTACTGTCTCGGCGGGAAGACACACGAATCACTGTACCACCGCCGGGCTACTGTCTCGGCGGGCAGACACACTAACCACTGTACCACCGCCGGGCTACTGTCTCGGCGGGCAGACACACTAACCACTGTACCACCGCCGGGCTACTGTCTCGGCAGGCAGACACACTAACCACTGTACCACCGCCGGGCTACTGTCTCGGTCGGGCAGACACACTAACCACTGTACCACCGCCGGGCTACTGTCTCGGCAGGCAGACACACTAACCACTGTACCACCGCCGGGCTACTGTCTCGGCGGGCAGACACACTAACCACTGTACCACCGCCGGGCTACTGTCTCGGCGGGCAGACACACTAACCACTGTACCACCGCCGGGCTACTGTCTCGGTCGGGCAGACACACTAACCACTGTACCACCGCCGGGCTACTGTCTCGGTCGGGCAGACACACTAACCACTGTACCACCGCCGGGCTACTGTCTCGGTCGGGCAGACACACTAACCACTGTACCACCGCCGGGCTACTGTCTCGTCGGGCAGACACACTAACCACTGTACCACCGCCGGGCTACTGTCTTGGCGGGCAGACACACTAACCACTGTACCACCGCCGGGCTACTGTCTCGGCGGGCAGACACACTAACCACTGTACCACCGCCGGGCTTCTGTCTTGGCGGGCAGACACACTAACCACTGTACCACCGCCGGGCTACTGTCTCGGCAGGCAGACACACTAACCACTGTACCACCGCCGGGCTACTGTCTCGGCGGGCAGACACACTAACCACTGTACCACCGCCGGGCTACTGTCTCGGTCGGGCAGACACACTAACCACTGTACCACCGCCGGGCTACTGTCTCGGCAGGCAGACACACTAACCACTTTTCCACCGCCGGGCTACTGTCTTGGCGGGCAGACACACTAACCACTGTACCACCGCCGGGCTACTGTCTCGGCGGGCAGACACACTAACCACTGTACCACCGCCGGGCTACTGTCTTGGCGGGCAGACACACTAACCATTGTACCACCGCGGCTTCATAAGTTGTCCAGGGCAGTGATAGAAATGATCAAGGAGATCACTGTGTCGGTGTAGTCATTGTTCTTGTGAAGTGTATGCCATAGAATGGGTGAATCATCCCCACACGGACTTCTAAGCGTGTCGCCGGCTGCAGATGCCGCTAGCTTCACACTACATAGTTATTTGTCTGCATGACAGCCAGAGCGTGTCGGGCTTTCAGAGAAAACATCAAAGGCAAGATAAGCCACACGTGTCCTGCAGATGTCAAGACAGACAAGAGAAGCTCCCTTGATCTCTCCCCTACACTCACTTCACTCGGAACGCCATTATACCAGGCAGTAATCTCGTGTATATATCTAGTAAATCAAGTATAATCTATTGATTCGATATTTTAAAAGAGAATCAAGTATCAGTGGTTGAGAACATATAACAGCACTGATACAAGCACAACGCTATGTGGTTAGTCATTTGTTGGTGAATAAAAGTTAGTTGCATGTCCTTTGCAAGACTCTACAATCAACCCCAACATTAATTGGTCGTTTGTGATTTCTGGGCAGCTTTACCCCCAATTTATAAATCATTAGAAAAGGAGCTTCCCCCACACCGCTATATAATTGATGGTACTATCAGTTTCCACGTTGTATTAACTAGTCACTGGTATTTCAACACTTAGATCCACGGTAGTTTATTGTTAAATATTTCATTCGCTCCCTTTGAACTCTAGATTAGTCCATACACGCGCTACTACTGCTAATGCACTGGACTGATCCTAAGCTGTCCCTATTACCAGTGCCCCTCGTCATCAGGTGAACCCACTTCAGAAATACTTGTAATTTACGTCCCAAAGTCAAGGACGAGAAATCAATATTTTAGTCCAACTGACCGGTGTAGGGGTTGAACCCACTACCTCGGCATCAACACACCGGATGATTAAGAACCAACGCTCACATCTATTTGACATAGCAGACCACCATATATATAGTAGATATAGAGTTCATTTTTACCTAAAGCCTTTTGCTACTTTTCAGACTCAGACTTCTGGATGGGGCTTACAATGCCGCGTCTGCCTCTAAATCGAGATCCGGTATAATTCACTACGATTAGGGGAGAAAACGGTGTATCTGTTTGCAAACATAAAGAACGGTAAAGTTATATCTACACCAGCTTATTCTCTTCCTCCTTCTTTTCTCCTTCTTCTACTTAAGGTGTATGTTGTGGAGCAGACATCGGTGATTCGCTTGCTATTCCGACGAAATTGGTATAATTTATTACCCAGCTTTTTATACTTCTGGCACACATCTGTCTTGCTCTGCCTCTCTAGCCTTGCATTTTCTACCTGAAGCTAATTTCTCTACTTCCTCTTCTAGGTGTCATACGACATTTAATATAATTTACTTACATGTATAAAAGTATAGTTATATGCAGGATATGAACACGCCAAAATTAGACGGTAAGAAAATATCGGCGATTGATTCAATTCAACAGTAGTAGATTGTAAGTCAAAGTTAGGCAATCTCTGCTAGACTTATGTGTATAGATCATTCTAGACTCGAGGGGTGGTACCAGTATCCCATCGATCGCCTTTACTACCCAGAACATTATCATGGTACCTATTTTATGCCAAGCCGAGCTGGAAGGCTCACACAATTATTAAGATCTGACCGGGGTGATTTCCAGCGCACGACCACCAGATTGGCAGGCTAGCGTCTAGCCACTACGCTACGGTGACTCCCGAAATAGAGTATTAAGTTGCATGTCCTTCACAGGGCGTAGCAGTCAACCCCAGCATTTTCGCTGTTCGTTATTCCTGGGCAAATTTTACGTTCAGTAGTTTGCCATTGCTTTCTGAACGACCGGCTCCTATACCTTTTTCGAAAAACCAAGCACATAGAGTATATAGAAATAGAGTCTACCAAGATACAAACATGGATTGAGTCGAGCTGAGTCAAGAACCGACATCACAGCACTCGAGACATTCCTATTCGTACTCCGTCAATTTCAATAGCCAGCAAAGAGTACCAGTTCTAATGGTACCAGATGCAGTATGATCATATGTCCGTCTGACCTTTCATCGAAACACTGAATGTCGACCATATCCTCTCATTATCTCTCTTCCGCACCATTCTCTCTTAAGACATGATGGTTTATCATGGATTTATGCTAATAACACCAACGTCAAGAGGCTCGTCTTCACTGCACCGGGTGTTACCCCATTTGACGAGGTCTCTCTCCTCAGAACGACAAGCCGTTTGCCGAAAGCATCCCACAAGGCACGAGCGTTGGTGATCCAGCGATGTGAAAACAGGGTCTCGTCTGTTCGCTAGGAAGTACACGAGGCACAAGTGTAATCACTGGGGATTTCCTGTTGCTGCGCTAAGAATACGTTTGTTCTCATTATATTTAGCAAACAGTGAACGGGTTGTTGCCTTCCGAGAACCTTGCGCCAATTATCCCCACAATTCACCGGAAAGGAAAACAGGAAGCCAGAGATGGTCTGCGTGCAGTTTGAAAAGGTGATGGAAGCAGATTATATCAATCGATGGCGCCAAACAGAGTACGTCATTTTGACAGGTCTAGATCTTTACTGAGGCGTTGAGAGCATTCAGGCTTGGTTCTCACGTGTGTTTGTTTTTGTAATGGAGCTATTGATGATGTCGGTCAGACCGCCGACGGTTGGTTACAGAGGTGGTGATGTTTAACGTGGTATTTGCATGGCTGTTATCGTGGTAGTTGCATTGGCTGTTATCGTAGTAGTTGCATTGGCTGTTATCGTGTAGGTGCACTAGTTGTTATCATGGAAGTTGCATTGGCTGTTATCATGGTAGTTGCATTGGCTGTTGTCCTGGTGGTTTCACTGGTTGTTAATATGGTGTTTGCACTGGATTACTGTGGTGGCGGCACTGGTTGTTATCATGCTAGTTGCACTGGCTGTTATCGTAGTAATTGCACTGTTTTATTGTGTAGTTGCACTGGTTGTTATTGTGTAATTGCACTGTGTTATCGTAGTAGTTGCACTGTGTTATCGTAATAGTTGCACTGTTTTATCGTGTAGTTGCACTGGTTGTAATGCTAGTTGCACTGGCTGTTATCGCGGTAGTTGCACTATTTTATAGTGTAGTTGCACAGGTTGTTATCATGTAATTGCACTGTGTTATCACAGTAGTTGCACTGTGTTATCACAGTAGCTGCACTGTGTTATCATAGTAGCTGCACTGTGTTATCATAGTAGTTGCACTGCGTTATCGTGTAGTTGCACTGGTTGTTATCATGGTGGTTGCACTGGTTGTTATCGTAATAGATATGCACTCAGATCATGTTAAAAATTCACTAGCCATTCGGGCATCTGCAGGGTAGGTTATACATAGCTGCAGCCTGTCATAATTCCTCCACAATTAGTAAAGTCACATACAGTTCAACATGTATGGAATATTTATGGAATATTTATATCTATATTGATGTAGAAGTTGAGGAGAAACCACCACATTAATTTTCTAATATTAAATTTGTGGTCGGTGCAGATAAGAGGTTACTGCTTTTGACTCGGGCAGACCTGCTTCGATTCAGGATATGAACTATGAGGATTGAAAAAATATTAAACGATGGTATCACTCTCTTTGATGATGGAGTAGTCTATCGGACGATCATACCTCTCATATAAGAGTGAAACACTAGCCTTTCCCTGTGAATGTTACGCGCCTTAAATATCTCTCATTAGTTCAGCATCGACCAGAACAGGCTAATCAGACCGCAGCTCATTAAAACTACGTAGCGGCCCCTTGAGACGCAACAGTCGCATTGGGATTGTGGTGCTAGATACATATGTGTATAAACCAATAGGCTATCGGTGAGTTATAGATACATATTTGTATAAACCAATAGGCTATCGGTGGGTTATAGATACATATTTGTATAAACCAAATAGGCTATCGGTGGGTTATAGATACATATTTGTATAAACCAATAGGCTATCGGTGGGTTATAGATACATATTTGTATAAACCAATAGGCTATCGGTGGGTTATAGATACATATTTGTATAAACCAATAGGCTATCGGTGGGTTATAGATACATATTTGTATAAACCAAATAGGCTATCGGTGGGTTATAGATACATATTTGTATAAACCAAATAGGTTATCGGAGGGTTATAGATACATATTTGTATAAACCAATAGGCTATCGGTGGGTTATAGATACATATTTGTATAAACCAATAAGCTATCGGTAGGTTATAGATACATATTTGTATAAACCAATAGGCTATCGGTGGGTTATAGATACATATTTGTATAAACCAATAGGCTATCGGAGGATCATGTGGTCATCGTTACGCCTGACGCCTTCACTTCCCAAGGCATTTCCTGGTGTCAGTACTAGACTATGTTAACCTGGGAGTCGAGGTCAATTTAAATAAATAAAATATGTCCAAACGTGGATCTAAACCTTAAACCATCGGGCCGAAAGGCAAGCACTAGTCTCTACGTTACCGCTACTCTCTCTCTCTCTCTCTCTCTCTCTCTCTCTCTCTCTCTCTCTCTCTCTCTCTCTCTCTCTCTCTCTCTCTCTCTCTCTGCCCAAGCTAAATAAACAAAATCAAGAAACGAACAAGCAAATAAACATTTGTCGCATGTGTGATTCTTTTGTTCTCATACATACATTTGCAGCTCTGCTGGTCCTATAGATTTCGTGCACTTTGCTTAGATTCTTATTAAGTGATCTATCTAAGAGGGAACACTGGAAAACGAAGGAGATATCCGTGTGCAATGAAAGTGATCCCCAAGAAAACTGCAATATCAACAATTCAGAGGATGGAGAAAACTGGGTTACAGCGGAGTGCATTTTCAAAAGAGCAGATAACCGCGTACCAGTCGTGAAACTGAACGACGTAGCATGGCAGAGGCAACCATGGGCATGCCTACTGGAACAAGTCAGTAAGCCACAGCCTGACAACATAAGTCAGACAGCAAGAATCAGACAGTATGAGATGAGTCAGACAGCAAGAGTCAGACAGCATGAGATGAGTCACGCACATGAGATGAGTCAGCGTGAGATGAGCCAGACAGCATGAGATGGTTCAGACAGCATGAGATGAGTCAGACAGCATGAAATTAGTCGGACAGCATGAGATGATTAAGACAGAATGAGATGAGTCAGACAACATGAGATTAGTCGTACAGCATAAGGTGAGTCAGGCAGCATGACATGAGTCAGACAGTATGAGATAAGTCAGACAGCAGGAGTCAGGCAGCATGAGATGAGTCAGACCACAAGACTCGGACAGCATGAGATGATTCAGACAGCAAGAGTCAGACAGCATGAGATGATTCAGACAGCAAGAGTCAGACAGCATGAAATAAGTCAGACAGCATGAGATGAGTAATACAGCAAGAGTCGGACAGCATATGATGAATCAGACAGCAAGAGTAGGACAACATGAGATGAGTCTGACAGCATGAGATGAGTAAGACAGCAAGAGTCGGACAGCATATGATGAATCAGACAGCAAGAGTAGGACAACATGAGATGAGTCAGACAGCAAGAGTCGGACAGCATGAAATGAATCAGACAGCAAGAATGGGACAACATGAGATGAGACAGACAGCATGAGATGAGACAGACAGCATGAGATGAGCCAGACAGCATGAGCCTATTCTGACAGCAAGAGTCAGACAGCATGAGATGAGTCAGACAGCATGAGATGAGCCAGACAGCAAGAGCTAATTTAGACAGTAAGAGTCAGACAGCATGAGATAATTCAGACAACATGAGATGAGTTAGACAGCATGAGTCGGATAGCAGCTTTCTGTCTTATATAACACTGGCTACACCTATTAAGAGTGCTTTTTTTTGTCGACATTCGCACTGCGAGCGCTAACAAGTCAAGTCGCCTTATCCTGTCAAGAAGCCTGATACGCGGGAAAATGTCACGTTGGAAGTCCAACAACAAGAAACACTCTGTTGCCAAGATGTGCAGCGTGGGAGCCAACAAGAAGAAGAAGAACGTCGAGAGCCCACCTGCTAGCTGCATCAAAGAGCCTGATACTACACCGATTACTGAAGCTACCACGAGGGAGAAGATTGACAGCCCAACACAGTCAAGAACCAAGACAGCAGAGAAGAAGGAGAAAGACACCAGAGTCGGAAACACCGACTCAAAAACAGTCCGATGGGTTGTCAAGCGGATTCATGTGGAGCTGACAGATGAAGAAATCCTGAAGCAGCTACGTGAAGAGAATCTTCACATCCGATTCTTGAAGGCGGAGCGGCTCCTCACCTACTCCAAGATACCTACAACCTTGGCAGTAGTGACGTCGGAGGGCAGCGAAATGCCGATCACAGTATCAATCAGCAAGAAAACTCAACAGCCAGAGAGATTCATCCCAAGAGTCAATCAATGTTCAAGATGCCAGAGGGCCGGCCACAGCAGAGCAACATGTCGCAGTAAGACGGAAATCTGTCGATACTGCGCCGATCACCACGCCTTCAATGAGTGTCCGCTGGCCAAGCTGGACACGGATTTCCGAGCTCCTAACCACAAAAGAAAGTGCGCCAACTGCCTGGGTAAGCATGGAGCAAGATACTTGGGCTGCCCGTACCTGCAACGACACAGAGACGTCTTGAAGATAGCCATCACCACAAGGACACCATACAACGAAGCAATGCGGAGGAGCGGGACAGCCACGGGCATCTCGCAAGATGAAAGAGAACAACTACAAAGCCAGATCGACGAGTTAAAGAAACAAGTCAAGGCACTGCTGACGCCTAACCCGACCAGCGACAACGAGAATCTACTAGCGGAAATAAAGGAGATCCAGCAAAATATCAAGCGAGAAGTGGAACAGATGACCGCGCTGAAGCAGGAAAAGGAAGAAATGCTACGCAATATAAAAGCGGAGAGAGAGCGGCTAAAAGCTGAAATGAAATCAACTCAAAACAAACCAGCAGAAGCCAGGCAAGAGACCGCAAAAAAGCCTCAAGAAACACAACAAAAAACCGAGCCGGAGACGCAAGACAAAACTAGCAGCCGAACCTCGACGCCCAAAAAAATCCAAGAAGAAAGCACCATCCCGCCAGACAGCCGAAGAAAGCCAAGATGAGGAACCGGTCGAAGCCACGGCGTGGTACATAGCAGAAGAAAAAGATCGGGCAAGGCAAGAGGAACTCAGGCACGAGGATTACATGAGGAGACAGGAAGCAAAAGGAAAGAAGATGAAGAAACTCAAGGGGAAACCCATAGAATACCCGGAGATATTCTCTGACTGGCACACCGGCATTGAGTACTATATCGAGGACGGAGAGATAGTCCCATGGCTGACAATAGAGGAAACAATCGAAAAACAGCTACTACTTAAAGACCAAAGTGAAAGCATCGAAAAGCTTCTACGGGCACTACACAGAACAGGAGGCAAAAAAAACTAAATAAAAAGTCCCTTTAAGGACTTCAACCAGTCAAGCCAGGAGCCTGCGCCAACAAAGAAAACAACAAGAGGAATCATGCACAAAGGACAGCCGCCGACCGATCCCCCAGCTTACGATGCATGGAATGGGATAACGAAAAGTCCTTATAAGGACTGCAGCCAGTCAAGCCAGACGAGCCAGGAGCCTACACCAACAAAGAAAACCACAAGAACAGACGAGCACAAAGGATAGCCGCCGACCGATCCCCCAGCTGACGTCACAGACACAAACGCTACATAACCAGTCCGAGATAGGACTCACAAGACAAGAATTAGGGTGAATATACCCACAAAAACCACGGACCTCAACAATAACCACAGCTGATGAAGCAGGTTAGACGAGGCCGAATTTTGAATTTTTGTTTTTGAAAATTGGAATTGGAATTGGAATTAAGAGAGTCACAGTAGCGCAGTGGTTAATACCCTTGTCTGCCAGCTCGATGGTCATGTTTGAATACCTTTTGAAGCTCCGAGGCCTACCCAGCCTATGCAAATGGATATCAGGATATCTTCTCGGAACCAATGGTGGTGGAAATAATACAGACCGTGTCATCCATGGAGTGCCGGTCGGTCTAAAGATATCGGACTAGCACCATATACCCAGTGCGCCTCATGGCGTGAACAGGGGTCCTTGATACTACTTCTCTACTTACACGTGTTAACATTCCCATTTTACTCCGTTAGAAATAAATATCTGCCACAAAATTGTCCATCACCCAGTCGTAATTATTTATTTTAATAGCCCCAGCTGACATACAATCCGTTTTCTAATTACCTCAGATATGAAATGCGCCGTTACAATTTCAGTCACGGAGAAGTTGAGTGATTTCGGAGAAAATGGTAAATGGAAATTAAAGGTAAATAGTATAAAGTATCTTTTGTAATTCTAATCTCGTTTCTTGCATGATGTTAGGTGATGCTGCCGTATCGTAACGGAATGTTAGACTTGTCAAATCACGATATGTTTGCATACACTAAGGTGACATCTCGAGGTCGTAGATGTTACAATAATATACGGATACAGGTCGAGGTCTCTTGTTCTATTCTTTAATTTCGATATGTTTGCCTGTTTCTCTGCTGTGTCTCTCGATCTCCGTGGTTGGTGCGTGTGTATGTTGTCTGTCGGGTTGTCTATATGTTTGTCTGTTGTGGGCGTCTACGTCAACGTGTTTGTTTGTATGTTGTATGTTGTCCGTCTGTATTTTTTGTCTGCCCATATGTCTGTCTGTTAGTGTGTGTATCTGCAGGGTCTATATGTTTCTCTGCTGTGTCTCTCTATATGTCTATAAATATTTCAGTGGATACATTCCTAGTTACCTATTAAAATCCATCTTTATAGCTCTGCCAAAGAAACCAGGGACTTTAGAATGCGAAAAGCATCGCACAATACGTCTTAAGAGTCACATGACAAAGATGTTACTGAGAATAGTTATGAAAAGAATAAGAATCAAGATTAAACATAAATTAGTGATGAACGGGGATTTGTGGAAGGAAAGGGTACACACGTTTATATATTCTCATGACACTATTAGAAAGCGCTATTGGAAGTAAAACCAGATCTGTACATATGCCTCATATATTACAAAAAAGCAATTGACAATGTGTAGCATGACGAAATAATACAATTACTAAGGCAACTGAACATTGACGGCAAAGATCTGCGAATAATAAAGAACTATATTAACAACAAATAGCAGCCATAAGAATCAGAGACCTGGTAGGAACATGTCAGTGTATAAAGGAGGGTGTCAGACATGGTTGTGTATTTCTCCTCATTTATTCTCATTGTACAGTGAACATATATTGAGATCTACAGAAAATAGGTTAGGGATCCTGGTTGGTGGACGTAATATAAACATCTTACGTTGTGCTGATGCACCGTCCTGATAGCAATAAGTCAGAAGAATCTACAGGAAATAATCGATACAGTGGCCGTAGGTAAATAAATGGGCCTTAGTTTGAAAAATAGAAAGACATAAGTCACGACGATATCAAAGACACAGATTGTGCCTAAATGTGCAGTTAAAGTACAGGACGTTATTTTGGGGCAAGTGCAGAAATTCAGATGTCTAGGCACATGTATCACATCAAATGAAAGATGTATCACTGAGATAAAGAGCAGATTAGGACAAGCAAAAACTGCATTCTGTCAAATGAAGAGCGTCTTGTGCAATCACTCATTTTCCTTGAAAGTTAGAAAAGAGTTTTTGCATGTTATATGAAACCAATTTCAACATACGGCTACGAATCCTGGATAATCAGTAAACTGGCGAAAAATTCCACGGAAGCCTGGAGATGCGGTTTTATAGAAGAATGCTGAAAATTAATTGGACAGCCAAAATGAACAATCTGAACGTTTTAAGGGAAGCTGAGTCACAAAGACAACTTATCACAAACACCAGAAAGAGGCAGTCATCAGTTTTTGGCCACATTATGAGAAGACAAAAACTGGAACATGTGACAACCGGAAAGATTTGCGGAAAGAGAGATAGAGGAAGACATTGTGAGAAGATTCTTGACAATCTTGTGTCATAGCAAGGAAAGGAAGTCAACACACGAATTGATCCATGATGTCGGAGATCGCTATTTGTGGAGAGACATGATCGCCCATGCCAGCCGGCAAAGCACTGGATGATAATAATATGCATATATATGCGTGTCTTACATAGTCATTCGTGATCTGTGTGTAAAGTACATATGTCTGTCTGCTTGTTGTATGTCTGTATCTGCCTAATGATTGCTTGTATGCCGGTCTGCTTTTATTCATGCTGTGCTTGCTATAACCAGCGATGTACTTATACAATGATGTATGATTAAACAGACAGACAGACATTCGAGCAGGTGGGCAGACAGGCAAACATCACCATAAAAATAATGGCAATGCCAAAATTGGAAAAAGAAAGCATTAATGACCGAACAAGGTTGAAGCTGAATACACGGATCTCAGTAACACAGTGACCAGCCTGCCCGCTGGGATATTAAAACAAAATTATTTGAGCTGAAAAGTCGACCACGAGACACATTCGACACCACAACAATGACACATTCGACATAAAAACGGTGACATATTGGACACAACAACAGTGACACATTCTGCACAACATAAATTTCACATTCAACACAACAACAGTGACACATCCGACACAACAAAAATGACACATTCAATATAAAAACAGCGCCACATTCAACACAACAACAACAATGACACTTTTGGCACAACAACAATGAAACATCCGACACAACAACAATGACACACCCGACGCAACAACAATGACACATTCAAAATAAAAAAACAGTGTCACATTCAACACAACAATAATAACAATGACACATAATACACAACAACAATGAGACATTAGACACAACAACAATGACACACCCAACACAACAACAATGACACATCCGACAGAACAACAATGACACATCCGACAGAACAACAATGACACATCCGACAGAACAACAAAGACACATCTGACAGAACAACAATGACACATCCGACAGAACAACAATGACACATCCGACAGAACAACAATGACACATCCGACAGAACAACAATGACACATCCGACAGAACAACAATGACACATTTGACAGAACAACAATGACACATCCGACAGAACAACAATGACACATCCGACACAACAACAATGACACATCCGACACAACAACAATGACACATTTGACACAACAACAATGACACATTCAAAATAAAAAACAGTGTCACATTCAACACAACAAGAATGACATATCCGACACAACAATGAGACATCCGACACAACAAAAATGATACATCCGAAACAACAACAATGACACATCCGACAGAACAACAATAACACATCCGACAGAACAACAATGACACATCCGACATACAACAATGACATATCCGACACAAAAGCAATGACACATCCGACACAACAACAATGACACATCCGACACAACAACAATGACACATTCAAAATAAAAACAGTGTCACATTCAACACAACAAGAATGGCACATTCGACACAACAACAATGACACATCCTACACAACAACAATGGCACATCTGACACAACAACAATGACACATCTGACACAACAACAATGACACATCTGACACAACAACAATGACACATTCAATATACAAACAGTGTCACATTCAACACAATAACAACAATGACACATTCGACTCAACAACAATGACACAGTCGACACAACAACAATGACACATTCGACACAACAAACAATGTATATAAATCATCATCCTGACAATGGAACCATCGTCTTATTAATGATAGATAACGGTGTGAAATTTCAACAGCGATCGATCCATCCATCCATCCATCCATCCATCCATCCTGTCTGTCTGTCTGGCTGCCTGCCTGCCTCTCTCTACTCCCCCTCTACTCTCTCTACTCTCTCTACTCTCTCTCTCTCTCTCTCTCTACAATTTCTTTCTCTCTATATACTCTCTCTACTCTCTCTCTACTCTCGCTATTCTCTCTTCGCTCTCTCTCTCTCTCTCTCTCTCTCTCTCTCTCTCTCTCTCTGCCTGCCCCTCTATTGTCTTTACTTCTGGCCTCCTCTCTGTCTGCCTATCAGCCTGTCCGCCTGCCCGACCGTCCGATCATCTTTCTATTCGTGCCGTTTTCTGATTGTCTGTCCTCATAGTTTCCTCCATACCTCTATCCAACTGTCTGAGAGGACAACCTCTTCTTCACTGTTTCACCAATAAGAAACGCCCTACAGAATCAGTAATACCAAATTCTATAACATGCGATGAATTCAGTTGGTTCTTTCAATCAGAAATAGAGAATCTAAAGTCTTCAATACCAGACTCATCGTGTAATTTAAGTTCACTGGCATCATTCTGTGAGGAGAAGTGCACCAGAAATATTCCCGCTGAGATTCCTTTAATGTCTGTTGCAGACGTTTATAAATATCTCTTAAACCTCAAATCAACAAACTCACACGGCCTAGATGGTATCAGTAATAGAATTCTTCGTTGTGCTGCACCAGTCATTAGTGAGTCCTTAACATTCATATATAACCAGTGCCTGGCCAAAAACTACTTTTCATCTGCATTTAAAATTGCTAAAGTGTTTCCGCTAATTAAAAATGGCTCAATCGATAATAGCGTTTTGGGTAATTATAGACCTATGTCCTTACTATCGTCGCTATCAAAACCACTAGAAAAACACATTCATAAAATAACGTTACACCATTTAATTAACAACGATCTAATAATTAACAGTCAATCTGGGTTTCGACCTAAATATTCTTGCCATAGTGCTCTAACAAAAATGACCGATAACTTGCACTTAAACATCAACAACGGTAGAATTTGTGGAGCGGTGTTTGTAGACTTTAAAAAAGCTTTTGATATGGTAGATCACGATATTTTAATTAGAAAACTAAAACAAATGAAGATAAGTACCAACATGGTGAACATAATTACGTCATTTCTATCCGACAGACAACAAGTCGTGTCCTTCAACAACTGTCTATCAAGACCCACACAGCTGAATATTGGTGTGCCTCAGGGCTCAATACTAGGTCCGCTGCATTTTGCAGTTTATATTAATGATCTTCCTTTATATATCAATACAACTTGTGATCTATTTGCAGACGACTGTACTATATATACTAATCAAGCAAACCGTAGTGAATTAGAGAATTCTTTACAAAAGGAACTCGATAATCTTACTAGATGGAGCAATGAAAACCGCATGCAAATTAACATCGACAAAACCAAATCCATGCTAATAACGACCAGACAAAAACTACAGACACTAGCCATAACTGAATCACCGCTCGAACTCCGCATGGGCACGTTACCTATAGTTAATGTGAATGAACATAAAACACTAGGTCTTTTAATTGACAGCCATTTGAGCTGGAGCTCTCATGTTCACGTTCTTACCAAGAAAATAGCACAAAAAGTTTACCAACTTGCTATAATTCAGCACTTCCTGGACGAAAGCACACGAAAAATATTCTATACATGCTATATCCAATCACATCTCGATTACTGTTCCACAGTTTGGGATGGTTGCCCTAAATCTAATTTAAAACGACTATGTTCTCTACAAAACCGTGCTATTCGTCTGGTTTCTGACATAAAGCACGTTAAAAGTAATAATTTGTACAGTCATCTAAGACTTCTACCACTTCAAAAGCGCTTCCTTTTCAACAAAGCCAAATTAGTGAACAAAATTATATCTCAAAATACCTCAGCGTATCTTCTGCCGCTGATTCAATCTAATGCAATGAACAGCAAGCGCCTAAATTTGTTACATGTCTCAAAGCCTAGATTGGAACTATACAAAACATGTTTCGCCTATTCTGGTGCTCACTTATGGAATGATCTGCCTCCAGATCTGAAAACTCCAATGAGTGCCTACACATTTAACAGAAAACTCTTTCAATACTTAATCCATAGCGACTATATGCCACCATAATTCATTTACTGGTATAATTGTTCATTATAATCGTTCATTATAATTGTTTAACTATAATTGTTCACTATATATGTGTGTGCGTGTGGGAGCGAGAGACAGAGAGAGAGAGAGAGAGAGAGAGAGAGAGAGAGAGAGAGAGAGAGAGAGAGAGAAAGTGGGTGTCAGAGAGAGTGAGAGAGTGAATGTGTGTGTGCGTGCGTGTGTGTGGAGAGAGTGATTGAGCGAGAAATGGTAGGGGAATGTGTCTATGCATGCATTCGTACGTGTATGTGTGAGAGTGAGTGAGGGAGTGTGTGCGTGCATGCGTTCATGTGTATGTGTATGTGTGAGAGAGTGTGATTGAGAGAGTGTGTGTGTGTGTGTGAAGGATTGTGTGTGAGAGTGAGACAGTGCGAGAGTTGATGTGTTAGTGTGTGTGTGTGTGAGCACGCGCATGCATGTGAGTGTGTGTATATGAAAGAATACACAGAGAGAGAGAGAGAGAGAGAGAGAGAGAGAGAGAGAGAGAGAGAGAGCTGAGCAGATGCATGTCATGTAACACGCATGTTATGTAACACGCGAATCCGTATGTTTGTGTATTCTCATCTGTCATATTATCAGTTAAATACCATTTGATTTTATCATGTATAATATAAACTTATGTACATTACTGTAGTTTGAGTGAGAGAGTCAGTGAGTGTGAATGAGAGACAGAATGAGTGAGCATGAGAGTGAATGTGTGTGTGTGTGTGTATGTGTGTGTGTGTGTGTGTGTCTTCTCTGTGTGTATCTCTGTGTGTGGGAGCATCACTATGTTTACGTCACATACTTTTTATGTACACATTTTTCTCCATGTTTAACATTTTTATGAGACTGCTCATGACAATTGTCAGTGTATGTGTGTGAGTAAAGCGTGGGAGTTTGTTCATACTAGTTTCAATGCTAACGTGAGACATTTTGTATGTGTCTAGATGTGAGGAGGTGTGAGTGTGTGTGGAGGATGTGTGTGAGTGTGGGGATATGTGTGGGTGGGGGATGTGTGGGTGGGGGTATGCGTTTGGATGGGTTGGGGTGTGTGGGTTTTTGTGGGTAGTGATATTTGTGGGTGTTGGTGGGATGTGTGGATGGATGTGTGGGGTGAAAGTAGGGGTGTGGGAATGGGTGTGGGGGATGTGTGTATGGGTGGAGGATATGTGTATGGGATGGGTGTGGGGTGTGTGTGTTTATGTGGGTGGAGATGTGTGGGTGGTTTGAGGAAGTATGTGTGGGTGGCGGGGTTGTGTGGGTAGGAGATTGTGTTGGGTGGATTGGGGATGCAAGGGTGGGTGGGGAGAAGTGTATGGTGTGTGGGTTGGAGATATGTGTGCGGTGTGTTGGTGGGGGATGTGTGCATGGTGTGTGGGTGGGGTGTGGTGGTATGGGTGAGGATATGTGTGTGGGTGGGGGATAGTGTGTGGTGTGGGGGATGTGTGTGATGGGTGCGGGGAATGTGTGTATGGGTGGGGTATATGTGTGGGTGAGTAGGGGATGTGTGGTAGTTGGGGGAAGTATGTGGGCGTGTGTGGGTGGGAGATGTGTGCGTGGATGGGAAATGTATGGGTGGGGGTGTGTTAGTGGCTTAGGGATGTGTAGGTGGGTGAGGGATGTGCATATGTCGGGGTGGGATGCGTGAGTGGGTGGAGGATAAGTGTGGGTAGGGGTATTGTGATCGAGAGATGTTTGGTTGGGGGTGGGTGGGTGGGGGTGTGTGGGTGCGTAGTGGAGGATGTGTGCGTGAGTGAGTGTGTGTTGGTGGACGGGTAGGGAATGCGTGTGTGGGTGGGAAGAGGTGTGTGGTGTGTTGGTTAGGGATATTGTGTGGGTGAGGTATGTGTGTGTGGATGGGGATTTTTGTGGTGTGTGGGTGGGGTTATGTGGGGTGGATGGGTAAGGGTATCTGTGTGGGTGTGGGTGGGAATATTGTGTGGTATGTGGGTGGGGGATATGTGTGTGGTGTGTAGGTGGGGATGTGTGGTGGTATGTGGGTGTGGGATGTGTTGGTGAGGGATATGTGTTTGTGCGGTGCGTGGGTTGGGAATATTGCGTGGTAGGGGATGTATGTGATGTGCGGGTGGGGGATTGTGTAGTGGGGGATTGGGTTAAGGCATGTATGGGTGGGTAGAGGGTGTATGTGTGGGTGGTGGGGTGTGTGTGTGAGTGGATTGGGTATGTATGGGTAGTTAGGGAGATGTGTGGGGGGGGGAGGGGGGATTGTATGCGTGGTTGGGAAATATGTGGTCAATGGAGATGTGGCTGGGGGATGGGTGGTTCTAGGTGTGGATGGGGAGAGGATGTGTGGGTTAGGATGTGTATGTGGGTGGGCGTGTGATATGTGGGTTGGTGGGGGAATGTTTGTGGGTGGCGAGGGTGTTTTGGTTGGGGGAACAGGTGAGGGGAGTGTGGGTGGGGGATGTGCGGGAGGGGGATGGGTCGGTTGGTGGAGTATGTATGTGTCCCTTGGTGTGCGTGTGTGTGGGTAGGTGGGGGTGTGTGTGGGTGGGGTGATGTATGGGTACGTGGGAGATGGGCCTCATATCATGGTAATTTGCCTTGTTTATGTTTACAACATTCATTTCACAATGTTTAGTTTTCTTCCTATGTAAATGTATAATGCTCTTGATGAACGAAAGACGAGTGATTGGAAGGGCCGAATGTAAGACGGGCCTGCGCGCCCAATTTGTGACCCTAATAAAGTTGATTTGATTTGATTTGTTTGTGGAGATTACAGATTGAGGAGAGTCCTCATATTGCCTTGTAGACAATTCCTCTTCAGTTCCACACATCTTGGGTCAGTTCAGTAAATTTTTACTCAGATTACAAAAGACAATCTTGCAAAACATGCTCAGTAGTTTATTTCCATGCTTCTGCAGATACAGCAAACTTTGGATTGGAAAGAGGATGTTATACTGCACACTCATGGCCAGAGACAAAGTGTTAGATTCATTGCAGCCACTTTCTTTATGAAGACGGATCTGACTAAGAAAATGATTGAAGACAAAATGAAGTGTAGAAACATAAATTGCGTATAAATTATGGAAACGATTATATAAACAGAGTAGTGTGTAACCAACGGAGATGTTATTACACTGTATAATATCACAACATTTGTGTTCGATGTTTGTTACAACTCTACAGTAACGCAATCTGTCATGTTAGTGTAACAGTTTCTTATTACCAAATGCAGCAATCGACGCCTTGCAGTATGTTCATAAGTCATTGTTTACGTGGGGTAAATATATAAAGCTTAAGTAATTTTCCGTTGTGCAATTATGCATGTCGAATATCTGATAATCAAAAATATGGCGTTCATTGGTTTCTAGCAGCTGGGAAAAACCCCGGGCTAAATGCAAACAATTGCAATGATTGCATGATGTAAGATGCACGATGTCACGCCGTTCTAAATAAGAATTAGCACTTTTGTTAATGTCCGGAGAACAGTAAAGTTGATAGATAGTTATATTACAAGTTACTCAACTTACCGGTTTATGTCTGGCAGCACTTAGACAGAAAGTACACACAGGCTTTGGCATATCCAAGGACTGGTGCCCCCTGATCATGGCTTGGTGCTTGATGCACGGTTGATCTGAGCATTCGGCCCCTACCATAAGAACCGTGCTCAGATGAGCGATGTAACTGGCAGCTAATCTCAGCGTTTCTATCTTGGAGAGTTTCCGGTCTGCGGGTTCTGCAAGAAATAGCACACACATTTAAGCTTATTTTTTTGTTTAATTCGCATATCCTTTACAGGACATCGCTGTCAACAGCAGCATCTTTCAGCTGTCTGTTGATTTCTTGGCAAGATTACGCTCAATAGTTTGCCATTGCTTTCTGAGCGGCCGGCTCAGTTATCCCGCAAGTCACCAGCGGGGGTAGAACCGCTTCTAGTTCTCGCCCGCTACGAGGCCCTGCGTGATAAACGGGATTACCGAGAAAGTGGTGTAACTCCTCGGCCAGGGAGACCGGCATTTAAGCTTATACTTCAGCGTAATATCAAATGCTGCTAAATGTGAGGATCGGTGTGTTTCTAGCAGAAAGGAGAAACGTGGAGCAGATTGTTGCAATGATTACATCTACAAGTAAGATGCACATTCTACACGAATATCTAAACAAGAATGGCAACTTTTGGTTTAATTCTAGAGAACGGTAAAACTGGTTTTACACAAAGCAATAAACAATACGGTCAATAGTCAGTCCATATATTTCACGTATTTTCTGAACTGTTTGACTTAGGAAGTGTCAACAGACTATTGTGTCTTCATATTAAGGGCGAATATGTCTAACATTATTTGACCCTTATCCATAACTGTAGAGATGATGATTTTAGTGTATTCAGCAGCCATTTTTGCATTAGACATTCGATGTAGCATAAACTGTAATACACTGATACGGTTTCAGCAGTGGAAGACCACCGAGTGGTGATGATGGAGTTGATCGAGCTATCCTATTAAACTTGTAGTGAGAACACTTACCAACGTCACCATCATCATCACCAGACCATCATCACCACCATCACCATCACCATCAGCACCACCATCATCACCACCAGCATCATCATCACCACCACCACCATCACCACCACCACCACCACCATCATCATCATCATCACCACCATCATCACCATCACCACCACCACCAGCACCACCACCATCATCATCACCACCATCACCACCACCACATCATCATCACCACCAGCACCACTATCATCATCATCACCACCATCATCACTACCATCACCACCATCACCATCACCACCAGCACCACCATCAACATCACCACCACCATCACCATCACCAGCACCACCACCATCATCATCACCACCACCATCACCATCACCACAACCACCACCATCACCACCAACAGCACCACCATCATCATAACAAACACCACCATCATCACTACCAGCACCACCATCAACATCATCACCACCACCATCATCACCACCATCACCATTACCACCACCACAACCATCATCATCATCACCACCATTACGATCACCACCATCATCACTACCAGCACCACCATCACTACCAGCACCACCATCACCATCATCACCACCAGCACCATCATCATCATCATCACCACCATTACCATCACCACCACCAACATGACCACCAGCACCACCATCATCACCACCAGCACCACCATCATCACCACCAGCACAACCAACATGACCACCAGCACCACCATCATCACCACCAGCACCACCAGCACAACCACCAGCACCACCAGCACCACCATCATCACCACCAGCACCACCATCATCACCACAAGCACCACCATCATCACCACCATCATCGTAATCACCACCATCACCACCACCATCATCATCACCACCATTACAATCACCACCACCATCACCACCACCACCACCACCATCATCACCACAAGCACCACCATCATCATCACCAGCACCACCATCATCACCACCAGCACCACCAGCATCACCACCAGCACCACCATCATCACCACCAGCACCACCATCATCACCACCAGCACCACCATCATCGTAATCACCACCATCACCACCACCATCATCATCACCACCATTACAATCACCACCACCACCACCACCACCATCATCATCACCACCATTACCACCACCATCATCATCACCACCATCACCACCACCATCATCATCACCACCATTACAATCACCACCACCACCACCACCACCATCATCACCACCAGCACCACCATCATTATCATCACCACAATCACCATCACCACCACCACCACCATCATCACCAACAGCACCACCATCATTACCATCACCACCAGCACCACCATCATCACCACCAGCACCACCATCATCATAATCACCACCATTACAATCACCACCACCATCATCATCACCACCAGCACCACCATCATTATCATCACCACTATCACCATCACCACCGCCACCACCACCATCATCACCAACAGCACCACCATAATTATCATCACCACCATCACCATCATTAACACCAGCACCATCATCATCATCACCACCACCATCAACATCACCACAACCACCACCATCATCAGCACCAGCACCACCATCATCATCATCACCACAATCATCACCACCATCACCATCACCACCAGCACCTACATCAACATCACCACCACCATCACAACCACCAGCACCACCATCACCACCACTAGCACCACCAGCACCACCAGCACCATCATCACCATCACCAACAATACCACCACCATCACCAACAATACCACCACCATCATCACCATCCCCATCAACACGATCACCATCATCAGAACCACCATCATCATCATCACAATCATCACCACCACCATCACCACCATCACCACCAGCACCACCAACATCACTATCACCACCAGCACCACCATCATCATCGCTACCATCACCACCACCATCACCACTAGGACCACCATCATCATTACCACCACCACCACTATCACCACCAGCACCACCACCATCACCATCACCACCATCACCATCACCATCACAACCATTATAACCACAATCACCACCATCACCACCAGCACCACCATCAACATCACAACCACCATCACCATCATCAGCACCATCACCACCAGCACCACCAGTACCACCATCAACATCACCATCACCACCATCTTCAGCAGCACCACCATCACCTCCATTATCACCATCTCCACCAGCACCACTATCACCACGACCAGAATAACTATCAACATCACCATCACCACCATCATCACCATCCCCACCAGCACCACCATCAACATCACCATCTCCACCATCATCACCATCTCCAGTAGCACCACCACCAGCACCACCATCACCACCATCATCACCACCATCATCACCATTATCATCATCATCATCATCATCACCATCACCACCACCATCACCATCACCACCACCACCACCACCAACATGACCACCAGCACCACCATCATTATCATCACCACCATCATTATCATCACCACCAGCACCACCACCATTACCATCACCACCAGCACCACCATCATCACCACCAACACCACCACCATTACCATCACCACCAGCACCACCATCATCACCACCAACATCACCAACACCACCATCATCACCACCAGCACCACCATCATTATCATCACCACCATCACAACCACCACCGCTACCACCACCATCATCACCACCAGCACCACCATCACCATCACCACCATCACAATCACCACCACCACCACCATCATCAGCACCAGCACCACCATCATCAACACCAGCACCACCATCATCATCTTCACCACCATCACCATCATCACCACCAACATCATCAGCACCAGCACCACCATCATCATCATCATCACCACCATCATCACCACCATCATCATCATCATCATCACCATCATCACCATCACCACCACCACCACCACCACCAACATGACCACCAGCACCACCATCATTATCATCACCACCAGCACCACCATCATCAGCACCACTACCATTACCATCACCACCAGCACCACCATCATCATCAACACCACCATCACAACCACCACCACCATCACAATCACCACCACCACCACCATCATCATCACCACCAGCACCACCATCATTATCATCACCACCATCACAATCACCACCACCACCATCATCACCACCAGCACCACCATCATCATCATCACCACCATTACAATCACCACCATCATCAGCACCAGCACCACCATCATCAACACCAGCACCACCATCATCATCTTCACCACCATCACCATCATCACCACCAGCACCACCATCAGCACCAGCACCACCATCATCATCATCATCACCACCATCATCACCACCATCAACACCATCACCATCACCACCAGCACATCCATCAACATCGCCACCACCATCACAACCACCAGCACCACCATCACAACCACAAGCACCAGCAGCACCACCATCATCACCATCACCACCAGTACCACCACCATCATCACCATCACCACCATCAGAACCACCATCATCATCATCACAATCATCACCACCACCATCACCACCAGCACCACCATCATCACTATCACCACCAGCACCAGCACCACCATCACAACCACCATCATCATCACCAACATTACACTCACCACCACCACCACCATCATCACCACCTGCACCACCATCATCATCATTACCACCATTACAATCACCACCACCATCACAATCACCACCACCACCACCATCATCACCACCAGCACCACCATCATCATCATCACCACCTGCACCACCATCATCACCACCTGCACCACCATCATAACCACCAACACCACCACCATTACCATCACCACCAGCACCACCATCATCACCACCAACACCACCAACACAACCATCATCACCACCAGCACCACCATCATTATCATCACCACCATCACAACCACCACCGCTACCACCACCATCATCACCACCAGCACCATCATCATCTTCACCACCATCACCATCATCACCACCATCAACACCATCACCATCACCACCAGCACATCCATCAACATCACCACCACCATCACAACCACAAGCACCAGCAGCACCACCATCATCACCATCACCACCAGTACCACCACCATCATCACCATCACCACCATCAGAACCACCATCATCATCATCACAATTATCACCACCACCATCACCACCATCATCACTATCACCACCAGCACCACCACCACCATCACCACCACCACCATCACCACCATCACCACCAGGACCACCATCATCATCACCACCACCACCACCACTATCACCACCAGCACCAGCACCATCACCATCATCATCATCACCACCATTATCACCACCATCACCACCAGCACCACCATCAACATCACCACCACCATCACCACCACCATCACCACCATCACCATCATCAGCACCACCACCACCATCACCACCATCACCATCATTAGCACCACCATCACCATCACCACCAGCACCACCAGTACCACCATCAACATCACCATCACCACCATCATCACCATATTCACCAGCGCCACCATAAACATCACCACCACCACCATCACCACCACCATCACCACCACCAGCACCACCACCAGCACCACCATCATCACCATCATCACCACCATCATCATCATCATCATCATCATCATCATCATCACCATCACCACCATCATCACCATCTCCACCAGCACTACCATCACCACCACCAGCACCACCATCAACATCACCATCACCACTATCATCACCATATCCACCAGCACCACCATCAACATCACCATATCCACCAGCACAACCATCATGCAGTCACAGTGCATGGGCCCGAATGGGTAAGGAACAGTCATAGTGCATGGGCCCTAATGGGTAAGGAACAGTCATAGTGCATGGGCCCTAATGGGTAAGGAACAGTCATAGTGCATGGGCCCTAATGGGTAAGGAACAGTCATAGTGCATGGGCCCTAATGGGTAAGGAACAGTCATAGTGCATGGGCCCTAATGGGTAAGGAACAGTCATAGTGCATGGGCCCTAATGGGTAAGGAACAGTCATAGTGCATGGGCCCTAATGGGTAAGGAACAGTCATAGTGCATGGGCCCTAATGGGTAAGGAACAGTCATAGTGCATGGGCCCTAATGGGTAAGGAACAGTCATAGTGCATGGGCCCTAATGGGTAAGGAACAGTCATAGTGCATGGGCCCTAATGGGTTAGGGAGAACAGTTATTATGCTAGGACCCGAGTGGGTAATGGAGAACAGCCGGGGGCTAGGACCCGAGTGCGTGAGGAAGTCCATGGAGTTCTCAGCATTGAAATGCCACGTGATAAGTAAATGCTTGTTGTGCTACAAGGATCGTGTGGAACCAGTATGGAGTATGAAATGTGGAGTGGAAATGTCTATTACAACAACCAAAGCACAATATAAAGTTGTCATCAAAGTAGACAGTTAGAACAAGTCACACGGTTTGTTCTTATTTTGGGTTGTTAGTAGCAGATCATAGCACAAGTGGAAGTGAAATTTAAAATAAAAAACAATAAAAAACAAAAAGAATGACACAAACAATATTCAACAGCATGAACAACTTTGAAAGCGATTATACAAGCTGTCACACAAGAGCAGTCAAGTACTATTTAATATGAATGTAAGGTGCAAAAGGATGGGCAATGTGAAAGCAGTTAGAGAATCAAGTAGAGACCCTTGACATGTGAATCCACAGGCTGCACGTCATAGAAATAAAAGATACAAGCGTAGAAGTCCTAGAGACGATGAGTAGGAGATGCGAGATGTTAGAAGAAATGCTAAAGAGATAAATTAAAGAATGGGTAGGAGAAATGAGAGGATGAAAGAAATACTGAAGCGACACATTAAGCATGGATAGTAAAACAGAGCTGATGAAAGATATACCGAAGAGATAAATCAGACAATGGGTGGTTGAAGAGGACTGGTGGTAGAGATAATAAGAGACACGTCGATGAGAACTAATTGTAGAGATAATTAAGAGACACATCAATCAACATTCTAAATATCTTATTTTTCATCTCATCTCGTCTAATCTCATCTCTTCATGTTCCTCTTGTATCTTGCGGTGTCAATGTGAAGTATAAACTGCGGGAGAGTGCCCGCTCATGGGCTTCATGTATCGATATTCCCATGGACTCTGCTATTTCCTCCGTCCAAAGTTTACGTGGTTGGCCTCTTCCTCTGTTTCCATTTGGTCTGTACATAATTGCTTGTTGTGGTATGCTGTTGACTGGTAATTTACTTGCATGGCCAAACCATTTGACTTTCTGCTTTCTAATAAAATCTAGTGCGGCTATAACCCCCACTTTAGTCCTGATTTCTTCAATTCTGATCTTATCTCTTCTTGATACGTTGAGTATTCTTCTCAGGAATCTCATTTCTGTTGTTGTGATTTTTGTTTTCTCTTTTTCTGTCATTGTCCAGGTTTGGCATTTGTAGCATAGAGTTGGTAGGAAGATTGTATTGTAAAGTGCTTTCTTAGTTGTTATTGATACATGTTTGTTCTTTAGTATTGGTGCCATTTGTCCAATGAGTTGGTTTGCCTTATTGCATCTATTTTCGATCTCGTCTTCAGATCTTCCATTTGATGATATTATACTTCCTAGGTACTTGAAACTCTTTACTTGTTTAAGGGATGTTCGGTTAGGTGAATTGTTGTTGTTTTTTCTTATTTAGTTATAGTCAATACCTCTGTTTTACTTGTGCTAATTTTCACGTTAAGTTCCCTACACATTTCGTTTAGACTAGTCATGTGGTCTTGTAATTCAGCTTCTGATTTTGCTATTAGTGCTTGGTCGTCCGCAAACACGAGTTCTCTAATGGTTAGATATGCAGATGGTTCTTCTTCTGTGTTCTCGTCATGTATGCAAGGTATTCTTGCGGTCTCTGTTTGGCTGGTTTCTTTACATATGTTGTCTATATATGTTATGAACAAGAGAGAGGACAGGACAAAACCTTGTCGTACTCCAGATCTTATGGTGAAGGGTTCTGAGTGTCCTCCAGTTGCTCTCATTATGCATTCACTGTTGTTGTATAAATTTCTACATAGGTTTGTTAGATGTGTACTCACACCATATTGTTTAAGGATTTCCCACAGCTTGTTTCTATCTACTCTATCAAATGCCTTTT